>JANHFT010005707.1:14083-26425 GCA_032467955.1 Pseudoxenodon macrops | reverse complement strand
AGGCACCCCTTGATGTGAGTGACATTGAGTTGGTCACGCCCATCCAGTCACATGATCAAGCCACGCCCACAAAATAAACCATGCCCACAGAGCCGGTAGTAAAAAAAAATTAGAACCCACCCCTGGTGTACATCCATGTATGTTCAAAACCTTTTCAGGTTCAAATGCTGCACAGTCTTAACTTGCACATAAAGACCAATAGTTTTGAGTTTTTAAAAAAATCTGTGATACCTCCTACTTGTTCTGCTTCCTCCAACCACTTAGTTAATATGGATTTTAGTTTGCAGGCATTCTTGAAACTCAACTGCAAGTT
Organism: Pseudoxenodon macrops; assembly: GCA_032467955.1. NCBI lineage: Eukaryota > Metazoa > Chordata > Lepidosauria > Squamata > Pseudoxenodontidae > Pseudoxenodon > Pseudoxenodon macrops. Next base: position 26,112 of record JANHFT010005707.1, on the reverse strand, counting down.
TTCAAACCGGCAAATAGTAGTCTGGCTGAATTCAGAGCCATGCACTGCAGCTAGAGCTTCTCCAACATTTGTTTGTGTATAACCTGCCAAAAGAAAATAGGTCTAAAGAATCAAACTAAAAATCCAAGGTCAAAGAAGATTGGTAGGTATAGTTATTGGCAATCACTGAATATAATACTTTAGAATAAAATATATTTAAGTTGTCTAGTTGCATGAATCACATACCTAGCTTAATTCTTCTCAACTTGAACTCATTGGCAAATTTCTCCAACTCTCTAATTTCTGGAGAATCCATATCTATTGGTTCATCAAGTGACTTGGCCTTCTTCCGAAATTCCTGCTTAAAATCAGTGGTAGGATCAGCTCCAAGTAGAGATGGATGCATGGAGGTAAAGCTGTGGCCTAGGGCACATGAACTGGCACTCAGAGCATGCTCAGGAAATTTATACAGGCAAGGAGTAAGACCACCTATTCAGAAGCAAAACACATATAGCTTTCTAATTAAAAAACAATTTTAAGGAGATAAAATATTGTATTAGTTTTGTTAAGTGTATATCAATCATTGGTAAATAATGGATAATGACATAGTGATTTGAATTCAGTCACAATTATTTTTAGAGAACATGTGCCAAAATATTAACCATATTACAATGATATCTGTAAAGACACTGAAGATGGAAACAGAAAAAAAGGAAAGTCATTCAAAAGATCTCTGAACCCAGAAGGCTAACTTCAGATTGGAAAGCCAGCATTGGATTTTTAACTGAATTTTTAAAAAGTCCACCTTTATTTAAGATGGAAATACTATACAGTAGAGATGTTGACATCAAAGAAATCTTAGATATTCCATAAGTACAAGGACCTTTAATAGCAGAACATTAAGATAGATCAGCACTCTAGGAGGAAATTGGAAGATTTCAGAAGTTAATGGATTACTCCATTAATATGGTAAGCAACCAAAGAATAAAAGTTCCAATCAAGGTATTATAGTAAATTTGGAGAATGATATGATATTCAACAAAGGAAATTTAAAAATAGTACAAATTATATGATACCTTAATTTTGCAAACTTGCAAAATAAATCTTAGTATCATCTGATTCAAATTATAACTTTTTATAAAAGAGATACGAGATGATCAAGCTGGTTTTAGAACATTGCTGATTCACATTGGTTAAATTTGAAATTCAGAAAATATCAAATCAATATGGGATTGTAGAAAAGTCCTTGATTGGGTAAACCAAGTCAAGTTATGGAATGTGTTTATGAGAATCCCAAAACATTTCATTGTCACCATGGAAATAGGACAAAATAGAACTAAAAAATCATCATTCCAAACAATATAATGAAATGCACTAGCTCTTAAGTTGAAAAAGTTATACAAGGCTGTGTACTCTTTATTTATTCAGTTTGTAAGCTGAGTATATATTAAGGGAGGCTTTATGAAAAGCATCTACCTTTATTGAAAAGTTTATAATGCTGGAAAAAGTAGAAGGAAATGGAAGAAGAGAACAAGAAGCAGCATGATTAAGTATAAAGAAGGAAACCACAAACCACACAGAAAACTGTAGACCAATAAGAAACCAATACATGGCAAAATCCCAGAAAGAATCAGCAAGCAACGAGTTTGCAAGCACGTGGAAAGAATCACGGTGATTACTAGAAGCCAATGTAGTTATATTAGAATATGTATCATGACAGACAAATCTTACTGCTTTTTAGCCAGGTAATTATATTACTATAGTAAGAGAATAATTTACATAAATGACCTTTCTGATCATATTAAAAGCAACTGCAGTCTTTTTGCTGACTATGTAAAACTATTCAACACCAACAACAATACTGCTACCCTTCAAAACCCTTGATTATGTGTCAGAATGGTCAAACAAGTGGCAACTTCAAATCTCAACCAACAAATGCTCTGACTTACATATTGGCAAAAAAAATAAGAACATAAAATACAAGCTGGATAGACATGACCTTGTAGACGACCCTCACTCTGTCAAGGACCTTGGAGTATTCATCTCTAATGATCTAAGTGCCAGAGCCCACTGTAACAACATTGCCAAAAAGGCATTAAGAGGTCTGTAAGGGGCATTCATAAGCGCACCAACGTGCCTACCATCCCTGTCCTAATGTCCCCTTTTATATGTATCCATTTCATGTATTAATAACCATGATTATACCTATATCTATTATCTAATACGTGCTTGACAAAATAACTAACTAACTAACTAACTATATAAATGAAGGAAGGAAGGAAGGAAGGAAGGAAGGAAGGAAGGAAGGAAGGAAGGAAGGAAGGAAAGAAGGAAGGAAGGAATGGTGTGGATACAAAATATCTAAACCTCAGTAAGGCATTTTAATAAGTTAGCTCTACAAATATACAGTGTACACTATTTTACATAAAACAATGGAGGATATAGATAATCTACCAGCCACATAGATTCATAGTAGATTGAACAACCATGCCCGGTGTATGGTTCTTAATGGCTCTATGACTACATGGAAGGACGTATGCATGAGAGTATCTGAAAGTACTGTCCTTGGCACAGTGCTCTTCACTATTTTTATAAATAACTTAAGGATCTAGGAATACACTGAAAAATTTTGCAAATGATACAAAAGTGAAAGATATTATAACACATCAGAATGCAGGCTCGCGTTTCAAAAAATCTTGATAGATTTTTGAATCTATTTTGGAATCTTGAATTTTTATATCTAGCAAAATTCTGTTCAATGGCGATAAACTTAAGGTCTCCTTTTGTAGGAAAACCAGGTGCACAAGTACAAGGTAGATAGAATCTGCCTCTCTAGAGCACATATTAAACATGAGCCATCATTGGCTGCAGCTGCAATAGAGACACTGAGCACAGAAAGAGAACACTTTGTTTAAATAAGAGATGGTTAAGAGAAACTTCCCTAGAAGAGGGAGACTTGCCTTGTAAAGTGCCAACTCCATTCACAACATTGGGATGAGACATGCTGCAGGTCTGCAAAATACGGCTTTGAGAGAGGCTTGCTGCCAGCACATCTGGAGCAGTAGGCTTGATACCTATTAGAGATGGGCGGGAGGGAGAGGAGACTGCAAGAATATCAATTGAGAGATAAAGAATTTCACCTTAGCTTTAGCCCATAATAGCATTAATAAATAAGAACCATTCCTGCAACCTTTTCTTTTATTAAAAAAAAAAGCATTCTATCATATCCATCTAGTGCAGCCTTTGTCAGTTTGGAACCCCATAGATATTGAATATTTAAGAAACATTTCAATTTAAAATACTGTTGTTTATTCTGTAGATAAATTTAAGAAAAAAGGAAGCTAATGAAAGTGAGGTATTAGATGCTTGCATGTTTGCCTTCTTGACCATCCAGTAGTTTCTTTCTTTCATCTCCTCCAAGTGAACTCTTCTCTCCACTTCTCTTGACATGGGCAACAGGAAAAATGAGAGGAAAGAAAAGCACCAGAGAATGGATAACTGATAGCAAAAGACCAACTGGTCTTCTGCTTCCAGTAATTATCAACAGAGAAAGAGTTTTTCATCCCACCTATCTTTTCTCCGTGACTCTTAGAAGATGAGCCAGCATATTTTTTGGTACTTAGTCCACTTGACAACATTACTTTTGAGCTGTAGTGAGGAAGAATCTGAACTTTTAATTTTTTTATAAATGTATCCTATATAACTGATACAAATAATTTCTCCCATACAAAAGATGGCTTCCAGTATCTCGACTGACTTGATATATCCACACATAAGATTTACATCCATGCTGCTTGACATAGATGTTGAAAATACTCTCACCCAAATCTTTCTGTAATTCCCAGTTCATATCTTTCTACAGATTTTATATTCCAATCACCTGTCCCAAGGGTGCTTTTTCAAAAAGCAACTGGACTTTCTTTGTTTGCAAGAGGTTCTAAATAAAATTAAAAAAAACACATAGTATTATTTATGGATGATTGGAATGACTATGGAGATTCCCAGTAATCTAGGTTATCCCATGGTTATCCCAAAAGTGCTTTTTCAAAAGGCAACTGGACTTTCTTTGTTTTTCCTTGAAGGCATTTCGCTTCTTATCCAAAAAGCTTCTTCAGTTCTGACTGAATGGTGGAAAATGGAAGGATTTATATTGCTTGCAATCATCTAATCACTCTCACAACCAATTTGAGTGCAAGGAATATAAATCCTTTCATTTTCCACCGTTCGGTCAAAATGAAAGAAGCTTCTTGGATGAGAAGTGAAATGCCTTCAAGGAAAAACAAAGAAAGTCCAGTTGCCTTTTGAAAAAGCACCTTTGGGACAACCATGACCTGGATGCCTGAGAACTTGCATAGGCATTCCAGTCACTTATAAATAATACTATGTGTTTTTCTTGTTTTATTTAGAACCTCTTGCAGTTTTCCAGTGAATATTTATCTGGAAGTTTGTTTTTTCTTTTTAATGGATGCCAAGTTTCTTTTTACGAAGTTTAATTATTTCACATGGGGAATTGCCATGATAGATAATGTAGGTGAATCATGAGAAGTACTATGAACTGTTTTAAAAAGATTTATATCAGTATTTTTCAACTCTGGCATGTGGAATTCAGTGCTAGCTGGGACTTAAAGTTGCCAAGGTTGAAAACACTGGTCTACATAGTGTCCTAATTGCAACATAAACAGTCTAGTGAAATTGGAGTGAAACTGCTTCTCACTCTTTTTCACAGTTCTCTTTCCTTTAGTTGCTCTTTTTTCTTAAAGATAAATAAATTAATTACAACAAAACAAAGCATTTTAATTTTTACTGCAGTGTGTAATACTCCTTGGCACAAGTAAAAGGAAGTAGCAGTAACTGTGCTCGGATGTTAAATCAAGCCAAGCCTAGTTAGTATCTGGATGTTAGTCCTTCAAAGAAAAACAGATCTATAAGCTAGAATGCGAATTTGAAGAAAAAAGAAAACTACTCCTGAAGTGGCACATTGTCAAGAAAGGTGCATAAATAAATTGTGAAGTTATTTGGAATTCAGATTCAACTTAAAGGGGAATTTATTTCTATAATAAATTCCAAAGACCAAAGAAAGGCCTTTGAGATACTTCTCATAGATCAGACTTCCTTATGTAAACATTTACAAATCCTTAATGGAGAGACAATCCAAATGATTGGTCTTACATCTATTATACTTAATATCAGAGATGGGTTCCTACGGTTCGGACCGGTTCTACCGAGTAGGTAGTAGGCCACTGGTGATGTCACAGAGCCGGTTCTGGTCCGTGGGCGCCACCATCTTTTTTTTTTGAAAAATGTTTTTGGTAAAAAATGTTTTTTCAATTTTTTTTCTGGGTTTCTTTCTTCTGCGCATGCACAAAAGCTTAGTTTCCGGCACTACACATGCGTCGCCATCTTGTTTTCTGCCTTTTTTGGGGGGGAATTTTTCGGATTTTTTTTGTACTGCACATGCGCCCGCCCACGAAGCACGCAAGCACCCATGAGGCGCACCCACCAGGCACACCCACATGGCGTGGGAGGCAGTGAACCGGTGCCAAGGTAAGTTAGAACTCACCCCTGCTTAATATACATGCTTTCTATACATGGTAACACTTTGTCATAACACAATGACAATATTAGCTAGTGGACCAAAAAATAATTCCAAGTAGCCATGATTATGAGATTTTCAGGCTTTTAGACTGGCACTCACTTTGGCAGAAGATTTTGGTAACTGCCACAGGTAAGCTATAGTTTTAATGAATAATTACTTGGAATTGTCTTTATTATTCCCACAGACTCAAAATGCTATAGATTTTATTTCAGAAAGTATTTCTTACCTGCCATCATCCCATACGCAGTTTGTTGGTTTCCATAATGACAAGAAGGAACAGAATAATGCAGACCTGGAGGCATATTTCCCATAGTAGCCATGGAAAAGTACATAGGGGCATATTTAAGGGTTGGGTTCAAAGACAAATAGATGAGAGCAGTAAGAACATGTACACGGATTCATAAAATATTATGTCTATCAAATATATGAAAATTATCTTTTGGATTTGTTATGAGCTGAACTCACTGAATATCTTAAGAATGCAATGTTGTTTGATTTCTACATGCAGCAATTTGGTCATCCAATTTAATGACTACAGATCCAATTGTCATCCCATTTTCTCTGCCTAGTAAGTTATAGGCTGAAACATGTTATAAACTGGGCAGATGGTGAAACATTCAGCACATGTTGAATTATGTATATTTCCATTCATGTCAAATATTTAGGTATCAATTTAGGAAACTCATTTCCACATGCCTTTTATAAAAAAGTTATCTAAATAATAATAGTACAATGATTTTTACAGAGCGGTTGAATAAACAAGCATATAATTTTAATAAAGTATTACAATAATTATTATTATTATTCAGTATACTGTAAACAATTTTTTAAAAACAACCCCTTAGTTTTCAAATATAACATAAAATAAGTATTTTACTGCATTACAAAGATCAATATCATGACAGGTGTATTAAGTTTTCTTTTATTCACTTTTGAAGGCTGCTTCAAATTCTGTAATCATGCTCCTCTAAAATTACATTTAAATTGTTCTGTTATTTTATCTGTAAAACACTTTGAAAGGATGATACTCTGAAAATAGTACAATATAAAATAAAATCTTTGTAAGCATGCGTATCTCATATAGAAAGAAGAAAGAGATCAACTGAATAATTGCCCACATCCTCTTTGACTTGAAGATCTTTTTTGTAAATAGGATAAGTATACCTGCATGAACCTCTCTGAGCAATTTGTATCATACAAAATAAATGTTTCAGTGTAAATATATTGTTTTCTTTATAAATGGCACCTTGAATGGATAAAGATTAGGAATGGTCGTGATGAGTATAACTATTCTTTCATTAATATATGTCAATAGTATAATGAATGACATGTTTGATTATTTCAGAGTCATGGCCTGTGCCTGCTAGTTTTATCTTCATTTCTTATATTAGTATATATTTTGAGGTTGAGCAACAAAAATTCCAGGAATCATTTAATATTATGCAACAGAAGTGTAATAATGTTGCATATCTAAGACAGGTCAGCACTGTAAGCTGTAACTTTAATATCATGCAAAACAAAATACCTGTTGTATTAAGAATTAACTGGGCTAATGTCTTCTTTATTATGTTAATTATTCCTTTTATGCAAAAAAATTGTGATGATGGTATTACATTTTATTTTAAACCAACATTCTTAATTAAAAGCATCCATGCAAATTTGCAAACAAACATGACTAGTTTAAGGCTGATTCTTTTCTGGGAACTTCAAAAAGTAAATCTAAGGAATATGTATATATTTAAAAGAAGGCTGCATATGATAACTTGCAAATTACCAATTGAAAATAAACCATTCTGTGGTAGGCTTCTCTTGACCTTAATTGTAACATATATGAAGCAGATTTTAAATAATTAAAACAGAAATAAATTGTACTCCTGAAACAGCTGAATAAATCCAAATCTCCACATAATGTTTTATTTGTTTTTTCATTCCTTTTGAATTCAAAATGAGGTAGAAGATTAAAAAGTATAGCATAATATATTTTCAGGATTGTCTGCTTTGTAAGTCTTCCAACTACCATGCCATTAAAAGCTAGAAATCTAGGAATAAAATCCAATTTTCCAGAAGTTGCGTTTAATTTTTCTTCATGGGAAAGAAGAAGCATGTTTTTCCTAGGAATAATGACTTTCATGCATCATTGAATTAATTCATGTTATAAGATAAGGGAAGCATTTATCAGTGACAATTCATGGGGTTGGATATTTTTTTGGGATTTGCAGTGAAAACTGACTGCAGTGCTTTAAATGTTAGTTGGCAGGATAGCCAATGTGGTGGTATACAGGTTTTCTCATATATCTCTTGTTCAGATGTACATTTATAAGGTTTATATATATAAACCTTTGTATTTTTTCAGAACACATTCCTGTCTGGGAAGAATCACTGGGTTACTACTTTAGTAGAGTTCTGATAATTAGTTCATTGTTATTATTATCATTATTACAGAATAATTATGGCATTGATTAATCTTTTACACACTGCCACGTTCCATTTGTTCTTGAAGCACAATTTTGGCCCAAAAGACTTTGGCCGTTTGGGCACGGAATGATGTAAACCAAACTGCACTAAATCTAGACGACTATGCTCAGGCCCTCTGACCAGTCTTTCTTGATGAGAATCACAAAAAGTATCAGAATGCGCCTAAGATGATACCACTGGTCATTGGGGTAATGATGACTATCTAACCGCATATTACATAATAGGACATTTCTATCAATGAATACTTTAAGTAATTATCCTGGACTGATCATTTAAAAGAGGAGAAAGAGAAAGAAAGAGAGAGGTAGAAAGGGTTTTTACAAAACAGTTTTTAAAGTTGCTATTGTTTTTCTGGTGCATATTCTTATTTTGTTCTACAGGATACAACTGTGTAACAGCTTATATGTCAAACTATGTAAATGTGTGAAAATATTAATTCAGCAAAATGCCAAAGTAATGAAACGAATCAGATATTGAATTCCTTTTTAATAGGGAGATGACTATTGATTTGCTTCCAAGCTCAGTGCAGAGTTGTGATTTAAGATTTGATCATATCAAAGTTCTGATCAAAAGCCCCCTCTCCCCAAACTTCAGTTCCTGCCTATTTACTAACATTGCATTATTTACTTGGTCCAAAAAGCTACGTATCACAGCAAACCTTGGTGTTTTAAGATAAAGATAAAATGTAGAAATCATTATAGGATAGTTATCTGCTTGTTATTGTTGTTTTAAATAGCTTAAATCACTTGTTTACATTAATGGAATTCATTCATTTCTTCAATCTGATCATGAACTCCTTTGCATGGAAGCAATTTCAGTGAAGTATTAGATATTCATTGTTTTGAGTTATGTATGTATAAGAATGAAAATACATCTTAAAAAAATCTCTTTTCTCATGAATGTGCATTGACAAACACCATTCAAAATGCCTAAAATATCTTGATATCAATTTATGTACAAAGCAAGAAAATTATCTATAGATTAATTTTTCCAATGGCATGATTAAAACAGTACTAAAAAAACAAAGCTATGGTCTATGAGTCCTGTCTCTTTGAATACATTGGAATTTATTAAGTAAACAAGCAAGCACTCAGAAGTAAAGTTATTATTAAATAATATAAAATACAAGTTCAGTTAAAATCTTCCAGCAAGAAAATATGTATATTCCCTTTCCAAGAATTATATATACATCAATTTATGAATCAATATGAATCAATATTTCACTAATGAACACTATAGTAGGACCTCCTGTTTAGTACCATATGAAATATTGGGTAAGGATTTTTCAAAGATCTCAAATGCAATTAAGAATTTCAAAATGTGTAGTTCCATTCTGCTAGAAGCAGAAGATTTCTTTCAGGTACAACCATCAGCTGCCAGATTAAATTGATGTGAAATATTCTATAAAATATATTAAAATAACATATCAAGTCTTTCCTCATTCCTTTAAAAAAATCAATAGAAGATATTAACCAAAATCATTTCTCTGAATACATGTATAGAACACAAAGCTACAAACCTTTGTACATACTTTCATTGTTTAATAATTTAAAGATTGTTCTTGATGTAATTACAAGCTATTATTACTGTAAAGTAATCATCAAGTTTTATTTTTTATCATGATTGTAATTATGTGGACAATAATAGAAGGTCAGTAATGAAAAGCTCTTTTTTTAAAACAAATCATAAGACAGGATAGAAAAATAAAAAGTGATTCCCCCTCCCCCCCATTGCATTGTAATTAAATTACGGTCTTTCGTAAATAAATTCAATATTTTTTACATGAACAGCATGATAGTTTGCTGTCTTTATCAACAAATTTTTACAATATGAATACTGTTCTATATTTCACAGATTCACAAAATTATATGGAAGTGCAAAGTCATTTTCATATCACTTGAAATAAACTAATTTTGCATAATTAGCATCAAAATTGATTACTTCAGGATTGGAGCACTGACAGATACCTACCATTCATTTAAGTCATTAACTCTCATTTCATAAAGTGTAAAGTTTTCATTTTTTCCCCATTCTGTGCCAGAAGTTTTAAAAAGGAAATAAAACAAAAAGTTTTGTATTCATTTCAATTTAATGAGTTGAAATCATTAAATATTGAGTAGAATGCCATTGATTTGATGGACGAATATTGATTACAAGATTAGCCTCAAAGAGCAATGTGAAATCAACGTGGTAATTAAAAGACATCATAAGCTAATGAAATACCGATTTTGCTTGAAGAATTTCTTAAATTATTTGTATAGTATAGCAAAGATGCTGAACCGAAGTCAGTAAAATGGCACACTGATAAAAGTAGCAATTTTATAATAAGAGAAACGGTACCTGTAGACACCACATTAGTGGCATGATTGGAGACGGGCAAGCACTCTGCAGCACTATGATGCATTATCAGAGGCAGAGTGGGAGACGAGTCAGAAGTCAAGGGGATGAAGGTGTCAGCTGAAGAAAAGACTTGACAACTCATTCCCACCCAAAAATAACCAAAAATAAGAAAACAGAATGAGAGTGAAAGAGAATGAAGGTATGCCTTGCCTTGCTTTTCTCCCAAGACTATCCTATACAGTTCACAGCAACTCAAATTCAGTTGGCCAACTTCATTACTTGCATATATACATAATGTGAGTTATGGTGAGCTGTGAGTTGTGTGCAGGCATTTATACCACCAGGAAATCCTTTTATCCATGTTAATGGGCTTTGCTAGGCTGGGTTGCTTAATCACTCTGGAAACTCCTTCTTTCCCACCCAAAGGCAACAGATACCCAATTAATGAGGGGAAACAAGAGAGCTAGTTTTTCAAATTCTTTCAAGCTGGCTTTTGTGAAGGAAACAATATTGGATAAAGCTTTATGAGGGAGTCATTTTACCCCAGTTTCTGCTCATGAGAAGGAGGAGAGCTTCTCTGAGTTACCTTATGAACACCTGCCTATCCCCAGTAAATATTGAGAAATTAAAATGTTATACATGATATTACATTCCAGACTGCAGCAATCTGATTTATTCCTTTATATCTGGAGAATATAAATATGAATAAATAATTGAAAGTATCTTAAATATATTTTAGAGTCTGGGAAAACCGGGTCGGATATATTGTTTTATGAATCAGTGTTTATTATCTTAGGAATGGGAAAACATCAGTTTTCTCAGTCCTGTCAATATATACAATTCACTGTTTTAGAAATCCCAAAATCCCAACCTCAGAAAATCTCAAAAGAAGCATACCAGGACAAGCCAGAGCAAAGTGATGAGAAAGGAAGATAATTTAGATCCAATCCTAAAATAACAGTCTAATACATGGTCCACAATTAGCCTATCTAGTTTACTAGAATACATTTTTTTAAAATTCAACTTGCTCATGGGATACCCAGATGGTGGAGTGTTGGGGTGCTTAAACTACAACACCAGAGTTGGAGCAGATTTGGATATGGATTTGCTTCAGCCATGAGGGGTCACTGGATGACTTTGGATCAATCTCTCTATCATCATAACTAGCTGCTTGTATATCTATCCAATGCATGAGATTTTAACTCTGCTGCCTTTGCTCCTTATTTCACATCCTTATATTATCATCATTGCCATCATCAACATCATCATCATCACCACCACATGATTTTGACAGGAACAGAATTGGAAAGAATAGTATTGTTAATGATGCTAGGCAGAAATGGGGGATATGAATCTAACAATCAATCAAGTAGTCAGCAGTTGGTACCATGTCTAAGAATTTTATCAGATACATCAACAAATTGCAGCTTTCTGCAATAACATCAGTGGGACTGCTAAAAAACTGCACTACTCAGAACATCATGCATCTTAAGAAGGTACTTGGTTGATACCTAGGACACTGGCAGCAACCCATATCAACCATTAGCACCAGTCAATTGTATTTTTTTTTCCAAATAGTTTTTTATTTTCCAAACAATTCATTTTCAAATTTCATTTCCATATACAATTCTTAACAATT
>JANHFT010005707.1:0-13983 GCA_032467955.1 Pseudoxenodon macrops | reverse complement strand
ATAGATAGATAGATAGATAGATAGATAGATAGATAGATAGATAGATAGATAGATAGATAGATAGATAGATACCGGTAATTATAATAGACAGACAGACAGACCGATTCAAAGGCATCAAAAAAACTCTTTCTTTACCTGGTAAGTTAGCTCCTTCACTCGTCTCTCATATTTACGAACACCTTTGATGGCATCAGCACTACGTTTCTGCTCATTCTCAATCTCAGCTTCCAATTCACGCACCTGAAATACAGTAAACATTTAGCCCTTCCATCAGTAAGCTTTATTGTATGGTTATAAATGGATGGAGGTGCATACAAGGAATACGTACTCTATGCTCCAATTTTTGAAGCTGCTTCTTGCCACCCTTCAATGCCAGCTGTTCTGCCTCATCAAGGCGGTGCTGCAGATCCTTCACACTCTGCTCTAGATTTTTCTTCATCCTCTCCAAGTGAGCGCTGGTGTCTTGTTCCTTCTTCAGTTCTTCTGCCATCATAGCTGCCTATTTACAGAGAAATAACTACCATTCAGAAAACCATTCAGACCAATTTTAAAAGAGCTTTAAAGGAAAAGTGTTCCAACTCACATCTGTGATGGCTTTCTTGGCCTTGTCTTCTGCATTGCGTGCCTCCTGAATAGATTCCTCCATTTCACTCTGGATTTGTGAAATATCTGTTTCCAGCTTCTTCTTGGTATTGATCAAGCTGGTATTCTGTTTGGGGCAAGAACAGACTTTTTGTAAAGCCAGAAGGCTGACTTTGTCATTTGGATTCCTATTCTTTTGTAAAAAATATTGCTGAATATATTTATAGTTATTAAAAATACACTATACAAATTATGCTATTCTGATGAGATCAGGCTGTTTTATTGTCCCCCTCAAGCTACAGAGGAACAAGACAGGGCAAACAGTGCCTCCGCTGATTCTGCTATGGGTAAAACCAAGTACACTCAGTCTGGCTGAGCTGAGATTTATTATATAAGTATTAAGAACTGGTGCCAAGTTTGTTTAATTTCTTGTTTTATCTTCACTAAGTTTCCTCTTTAGTTGTGCTTTTTAAAATGCAAGCTTTGAAGCGGAGATGCTCTTCTCTCTTTACTACTTTACTGTGTTTTTCAATTAAAGAGCAGCATACAAAAGTATATATATATAAACCTCAAAAAACAAATATATATATATATATATGATGTCTCATGAGAAGCTCCATCACATCCTTCTTTTAAAAATTGCATCAACCTCTACAAGTTCATATTTATATTTTGCATGTTTGCCTTGTTACATTAATGCACTCATCAATGTTATGATTCCTCACTTACCTGGGTATGGAGGAGCTGCACCCGTTCACTGGCATCCAGAAGTTCCTGTTCAGCCACTTTTCTGGCCCTCTCTGTCTGTTCCAGAGCTGCCCGGAGCTCCTCAATCTCGGCCTGCATGAGGTTTGCTCTGCGCTCAATCATGGCCACTTGTTCCTTCAGATCTTCCTGGCTTCTCAATGAATCATCCAGATGTATTTGGGTATCCTAAAACAGGATATGGCGATATTTGTCTTGGTAAATGGTTGCAATACAAGGAAAAAAATGCATCCCTTTCTTGAATATCATGCTGGAGATACTTGATGGAATAAGAGATTATCTCACCTCCCCCTACACCATGCATCCTGCTCCATCTCTCACAATCTTTAAATTATAATTTGTATTTTTATTGTTACTAGAAATATTTACTTTTGTGGTTTTATTGTTTTTTGATGTTGTAAGTCGCCCAGTGTTGCATGGTGATAAGATGGGTGGCAAACTAATAAACAAATACATAAATAAATCATAGAAGTAAATATGTACCTTGAGCAATCCTTGTGTGCTCCTGAGGTTCTTTAGTGCTTCAGCAGCTTGACGGTTGGCATGGCTCAGTTGGATCTCCATCTCATTCAGATCTCCCTCCATCTTCTTCTTAAGCCGCAGGGCATCATTCCTGCTCCTAATCTCAGCGTCCAATGTGCTCTGCATGGACTCTACCACCCTCACGTGATTCCTCTTCAGCTGATCAATTTCTTCATCCTTCTCTGCAATTCTTCTGTCGATGTCAGATTTCACCTGGTTGAGCTCAAGTTGGATGCGCAGGAGTTTGCCCTCTTCATGTTCCAGAGAGGCCTTAAAGCATAAAAGATACATTTATATATCCATACAACAGGAGCTTCCAAAAGCACATGTTCTCGGGAGAAAAATGGATTCAGATAGTTGTTTTTCCATGATCCCAAACAGAATGAAGATTCATCCAATTAATCAATTTTCAGAATGTTTTTTTTAAATGAAATTAAAAATTAAAATTTTTATTCTTAGAAAACATGAATTAGCATATGGATGCATGCTGCTAAATACTGTGATAATAGACCGATTACTGTCTGCTTGTCATGGTGTCTCCAGATTGGGAGCCAGTAGGGTACTACGTAGAATTTTCTGGAGGCCAAGAACTACAAAGGGCTTTCATGATCTGATTTAGACTTCCTGCTAGTCAACAAACTATTGGGGTTAATGGGATTTTGCACTGATTGGATAAGTGCCTACTTATTTTCTTACAGTCTTTTAATTGGTCTGTTTAATTATTTTAAATGTTACTTGCTTTTCTACAAATAAGGACATGATTTTACCTCAGCCTCTTCTAAGGAAGCCTGGAGTTCACCCTTCTCCTGTTCAATCTGCTTCTTCACTTTCTCTAGTTCGTGGATGGCCTTTCCTCCCTCAGCAATCTGTTCCGTTAAGTCAGATATCTCCTCTGTTGATTTCATACAAGATAAAGAGGAGAAGGTAAATAAGAAAATATGGACACAGTTGGCAATTTTCATAATTCATCCTTGCTCTTCAGCTTATGGGTAAACATTAATATTTGAATTGTTCTGCATTGTTAGATCATTGGCATCAAGCAAAGTTTTTATAAAACACCTTAAGAAATTGCAGCTTCCTGCAATAACACCAGCGGAACTGCAAAAGACTGCGCTACTTAGAACATCATATATTTTAAGAAGGTACTTGGTTGATACCTAGGATGCTGGCAGCAGCCCGTAACAACCATTAGCACCAGTCAATGTATTTGTGATTGTTCAGTTGACTGAGTTTCATGTTCAATGAATAAAAGAAATAATAATAATAATGACAATAACAACAACAGAACCAAGCAACTATCATCCAATTACTTGTCTGCCAATAATAATAACAACACTTATTAAATTAGCCCACAATAAAAGATTGATAGTTTATTATACACATTCAAAACACTGTAACAGTTTACCTTATTGTGACAAAAAGAATTATTTTTCAACAAGTCATATCAAAGACAGGTACTTTCAGGATAGCCTAGAAAACTGATAAAGAGATAGGATTAAGAGATTTTATGGGAAAACACTTTCCCATGTATGAAAAGCAGTGTAGATAGCTTTTAAAAACATATAGAAGATATATTAACTCCTGTTGCCAAGCCTTGGTTCATTTGGTTTGGACTATAACCAGGATAATTGTATTATAGTTCACAATAGTTTTAAAGCCTGATTGAGATAAGCTGTGGCCTACTTGCTGAAGGATCAAAATGTAAGATAATTTGTTTTCCTAAGACACCTGTTTCACACAAGATTGATGAAAAACAATCTTTGAATGTATGTCGCAGCTTCAATATTAGTCAAGAAAAGGGTGTTCCCACGCTTCTCACACCACAAATGAATTGGGAACAAGTATATCATTTTGGCAATGGCATATACCTTTTTTTTCTTTCAAATATGCTCCTATCTAGATAACCAAGTAGCCGAACTAATTTTTTAATTCAGATTGTTAGGAACTATTGAGCTGGTTTTTCAAATATATGGTCTGCAGAACCCGTGGAAAGTTAAAAAGGTATCTTTATAATGTATCTGCCACTCTATTGTTTACTGCAGGAAGAAAAATTGAATTACACATAATTAATATGAAAGTTATTGTACTTTGAATTCAGGTATAAAAATCTGCCGTGGATACAAGGTAATATACTTAATTTTATGGAAATTCATGGTAAAACTTGTCAGTGTCGTTTGTGATATTTCTTATCTTGCAATTAATATGCTTTTCTTTTCCATTACTTATTCAGAACAAATAATATAGCACAGTGATGGTGAACCTATGGCAAACATGCCACAGGAGGCAACCGGAGCCATATTGGTGGGCAAATGATGTTTATCTGCTAACTAAATTGATTTGGCCAGATGAACTGATTTTTTTGTCCTCTAAAGTCTATGAATAATTGGCCTACGTGCAAGTGCAAAAAAATAAGACGAAATAGATCTAACAGCAAATGTCTTTTGCAAAAGATTGATCCCTTATTATCTGGACACCCTTATTAGCACTGTTTGTTAATTTGTTAGTTTATATATTCATGTGTATCATTTATGCAAAAAGCATCTTTCCTATTAGCTAGTCTACCGCATGCTCTCTATCTTCCTATTGATTCATCAAGGAAGTTGTATGCTTGAATCCATACTTTTTGTTTCAACTTATTATCAAATAGATCTGGCAGAATCTTTTTACCACAAAGAAAGAAAGACAGAAAAAAATCATAACAAAACTCCATGCTTACTTGCAATAAATTCAGTATGTATATTGTATGCAATATACAATCTATAAGGTAGATAATTTATAATTATAAAATGTAAAATAAATAACTATAAATTGGCAGTAATCAAAAGAGAAGGAAAATGTTTCAGCATTTGTCATGGTAAGATACTGTTTTCTCTTTTCAAAAATATGCATAAAGAAAAAGGTCATGCTTTTTTAGAAACACACCTACAGATAGAAAGTTAAAGACCTAATGGAGATTATCATATGAGCACCCTGCAAATCCTATTGTTCATTTATATTCATACTTGAACTTTTGTTACTGCGTGTATTAATGAATATTCTATTATAATGGAGAAAACATCATCTGTTCAGCATGGCTGGTCGTTTAGAGTTTCATTAGAAAACAAAACAACTTTCAACATAAGTGATTTCATCAGCATATTCAAGCTCCAAACCAGCTTAGTTTGAAGGTCACTGAAATGACTTTAAAAAATAAAGGTTTTTTTAATTATCTTGTAGGGAAAAAAATTACTCCTATTTTTAAAAAAAAGGATAAAGTTCTGTTAGTAAGCTGTTGAAGTGGCAATAAAATGAAACATTGCAATCACACTTTCTAGAGCTGAGCAGGGTTTTTCAGAATTTATATTGCATGTTTTTTTCCCTCTTTGTCCTACAGGAGAAACTAAAAGTCTTCTAATTTTTCAGGGCCAATATTTATATTTAATGGTTCTATGAAAGTATTATATACCTTCAATATCTTTCTACTTTTGTAAATAATATGATCAGAAATAAATGGTAATGCTAAATTCTCTAAAACTAAACAGATTATGTTAAACAGATTTGCTTTATAGTAAGAATAAAGGAAAAAAAGAACTATAGATTTTCATAGTGCATGTCTACCATATTTCACTCACAATTATTATGGTCATCCATATTAACCATTTGTTTCCTGAAGTTAGTGGCTTTGGAATAAGTTATAGCTATAGAATGTCTCACAAACAAAGCAAGTGATTTGAATGTAAAATATCTATGTTCAGAATTCCTCTATACAATTAAAAAAATAATGTCTCCCTGGTATCCTGAAAAGATTTAGTCAGCCAGCATCACAAATACTGAGTTAAAGGCACCGATGTCTGATTTGATATCAAGTAACATTCTATATCTCCTATTTGTAATTTTCTACAAATTAGAATCAGTTACATATTACCATTGTTCATTGAAGAATTTCATTTTAAAATATGTTTTTAACAGTTGAATACCACCAAAGGAGATGTTCAGATAAAGCAGAACCCCAAATACATGCTAACCCAAGGCATTTCAGAAGACAATGCCAGAATTCACATGAAAGCACCAGGAATTGGAGAACTAGGTTCATCAAGACTCCAAAATCAGAAATTTCTGAGGATTCAGAGCCAGAAAAGGAACGCTCATAAAACAGAACAAAAATTAGTGCTTCAACTACATTTGTCATACTTTATACAAATAATAAGCAGTAATTTGATTTATTTTTTCTGGGTGTGTGTGTTTGCTTGTGCCTGTATCAAATATAAATTTAAAATGGAATTTAACAATAAAAACAGTGTGATCATAAATGGGATGAGTTAAATAATATCCAAACTGACTCTTGCCTATATGGGTGCAACTCCGTAAGGGAAAATAAATGTATGAGAGTATTTTCTAAGCCATAGGAAAGAAATGCATGAAAAATCTTTTACAATAAAAGGCAGTGATTGCAAGCAGTTAGCTCACATCTGAATCAGACATGATTGGCAATGGATCCCAATTAGGAACACTTTAAATAGATGTTTGTTGGATGCACAGAGAAAAACATGTCCTCCAATACACACACACACACGCACACACACACAAATAAATATTTGGAGGCCCAATTGGCAAAAAACAACAACCTCAAGACCGTATGGTTGGAAACAGCTGGAAGAGACCTTCAGCCTGCAGTGGATAGACAATGGAATATGATGATGATGATGCACACATACACACAAACACTAAGCCACTGAGAAAAAATATATTTACTTACAATAGCTTAGTGTTTCTGGTCTGTACAACACATTTTATTTTATGCTATGGAAGTATTTAGAACAGGACTTCCAAAAGTAAGATATTTCAGAAATTTTAAAAATTCTCTAAGGATTCACAAAGGTAATGTTTTTTTTAAAACTAAAAGAAAGGATAATTGCAAAGGCATCTGAGCTTAGCATCTATCTGTCTTTAAAAATCTTTATCGAAAAGAAGGATTGTATTCCAGCAAGATATTTCTATGATTCTATACCAGAAAACCCCTTAGCTTGTACCTTTTGCCACTGACAGTTTTGGAAGGATAATTGTCATACAGGTATTCCCATCTATCTTAAATAATTGACATAGCTGGTCATATCTCTTGCACTTCCCCCTTCTCTGGTGAAACCATGAAGATTCTGATGGTTTTATTTCAAAACAAAGATTCACAAGAAGCTTGTAATAGTTTGCCATCGTATCAGAATGAGGGAGTTGCTAAAACTCAAGCAAACCTTTTGACTTTTGAAGCTGTTTTCATTAATGAATGTTTGAGTTGCCTAAAAGAACTAAGCCCTCATGATATTTAATATGTTGATGTCTGACCACAATTGCAAAGATTGTTTTTATTTGCATAGATATAAAACCGGAGCAGAAAAATAGTGTGTGTGTTAAATAGTAACAACATATTAGAAACTACATATGTAATAAATTTCACTATGCATAGTTGATTTACTATTTCATTGTTGATATGAATAGCCTCACGTTCCTATAAATACAAGCACTTAGCATGCTATACAATTATCAGAAAGACTATGAAATATAAACAAAATAATTCTGCTTTGTGAATTAGTTCCTCACACTGTTATTCTAATGGGGTACTAGTGAATGTGAGACAAGTAAATTCATGAGGCTCTGACAAGCATCTTAATAGGAGAAAAGGATAGGAAATGCACTAGCTGTTGAAAGTGCCTATTACATCTCTTGCTCATACAGGAAAATATATATAGATATACCTGGACAGAAGTGGTCTCAAAATCCATCATTTGGTCTTGTTCTTCATCCAACATTTGAGAAACTCCTCTGTGTATTTTCTAAACATCACCATTTTAAAATTTCTTCCCAACCCAGTTAAAACTTTTTTGCACTGAGAACCTGCAAGATACCAGAGCTGTCATTAGGTGTCCAGCTCTATGCATGTTATGGCTTTTGAGCAGTTAACAAACTCTAAATAGAAAATAAATAAATTTATTAAATGAATATTTTCATATTTGAATGAAAGTGTACTTGATATTACTTAGGGACACCACCTGTCAGATAATTTTTATGAAGTGTTTAGTATTAAATAATGAACCTTAGACCATAACTTAAGAGATCTAAGCCATCTCATTAGCAGCGTTCATGATGCTTTTTAAAAATATCTTGCTTCTGTTAGCTGAAACAGTGCTTTTAGGGGCAAGAATAATTCATTGAATAAAGTCTGTAAAGAGCTTTATAGTGTTGATCAACTGCAAAGAATCCAAAACTCTGGCCCAGAGTTACTACGATCTAATTTCAAAAAAAGAAAAATTTAGATACTCTTTGTTTAATAAAAAATATCCAATTTAATATGCTCAAATACCAGATCAATCCAGATTAATGTTTATTTGTATTGCAATCATTCATCGAGCCTGGCTATATATTTACCCAATCTTACAACTCTTAGGGGATTCAATTTGTTCTCTTTGAGAGCAGACCCAGAGATAGTGTGGAAATTCATGGCAATTATGACAATCATGGACCTGATCCAGCTTATTACGCATCCAATCCATGATTATGGGGGAAAGGCATACTTTGGACCTGTGTTTGTTTAGGGACAGTGGTTATGTGATTGGAGTTGGCAGATGTTGCCACCTGTCCCTTTTACTAATTGGTGACTTTAAAGTTTATTATAGCAGACTCCTCCTCTCTTGTGGAAAATTTGTTTGGCCTAATGGAGCCTAATGGAGCCTATTGGATTTTAGAGTCATTTAAAGAAGTTTATTTCATAATTTTCATATTTAATATCTAATTTGTATGTACTTGTACACATAAGTACATACAATGCTCAGAAAAACATATATATCTTTTAACACTGAAAGCTTTCTATTCAAATATTAGATAAAGCCATCTTGTGGTTGATATATGAACTGCAACATAAATACAAGTTGTCCTAATACAGAAAAGGATGGATTAGCAAACTTCAACATTGCATGCCTATTATTTCAGATCTCTAAAATTTACAAAATAAAAATCTAACTGTACTGCAATCAACACTCTGGGAGCTGTGGATCATATTGATCCATATCAGAAGATAATGATGAACCAATCAGTGAACCAAGCAAGCAAGTTTGCAAAACATTTTAAATATGAAGCAAAACTTGGCAGTTTCAAGTGACACAATTATGCAAGTATGGCAATTAAACTTGGAAATTGTGAGTAGCTTACTTTAAAAATGTTTTATGCCATAACTAGTATAGCAGTAATAACCAGTTGTGTCCCTGCTGTTTATTATCTATATAGAATAATGTGGAAGACGAACCTTAACAAACATATGGCCAGAGTATCAAGTACCTGCTCAGCAACCTACTTGGGAACATCAATACTTTGTGTGGGGTTTTGTTTTGATTTTACAAAAAGACACTTTGTTATGGGGAAGATTCATAAGATGGATGGCTTAGGTTACCTGACCATTCTGTGCTTTATTTTGCAGGCAGATAATACAAGGCATAGTTGTAGGGTAGTAAATTGATGTTCCTGTTGAATTTGCAAATGTAAATGTACTAGTACAATATTGGTATGTTATATTTTGAAATGAATGTATGTTCCACATAATTGCATGTCTTGTTCTAATGTTAATGCTATTTAAGTTTTTTTTTCCTGAGCTAGGACCCATGTGTGAGTTACAGCAAACAAACAAACACTTGAGAACACTGGCCAAGGAGGAAAAGGCAGCCACAACTGATGTAATTTTTTTTTTCTCTTGGTACTTAGAACACAGAATGAGGAAGCCATTTCTGATTTTTGTTCATATGGAACACAATCAATCTAAATCATATACAAATATTTCCAGAACGGTTATTTTCTGTCAAAATGTAAACACGTTTTAATGTTAACATTTTATATTTGATGAATGATTGCTGGCATTGGATATGTCTAGTCTAACAAGGAGGAGGACTAGGGGAGACATGATAGTAGTCTTCCAATATGTGAGGGCTTTCACAAAGAAGAGGGGGTCAAACTCTTCTCCAAAGCACCTGAAAATAAGAAGTAGTGGGTGGAAACGTATCAAGGAGAGAGCCACTCTAGAACTAAGGAGAAATTTACTGACGATGAAAATAATATCAATGAAATGGCTTGCCTCCAATGTTGTGGGTGCTCCATCACTGGAGGTTTTAAAGAAATGATTTGACAGTCATTTGTGCAGAATAGCATAGGGTCTCTTCCCTGAGAAGGAGCTTAAACTAGAAGATCTCCAAGGTCCCTTCCAACTCTGTTATTCTGTATTCTCCACATCCAGGGAAAAGAGAAATTCTCAAACCATTTTTTAAAGTTGACTTTCCTTTTCACCGTTATTAAAGAACTATAACTGAATAAGTTTCTTGGGAGACATTCCCACATATTATCTACCTTTGGCACTACAACTGAAATTTGAAAAGCTACTCAAGCTGCAAATTGCTGGTTAAATGATTGTATAGTGAACAACAGTACATTCACAAAAGCCGTTGAACGCCATATATCTAGTTTAAGTTTAAGGATCATATTTTCATCTGTCCATGACAATTTCATCAATTTTTTTCAATTGAAAGGCAAATCTCTTGGTTTGTTTGTTTGTTTGTTTACAAATGATAAGACAACTGATAGAAACAAATGCAGAATTTATCTCTCTGGAATTAATTTATTTCCCTGCTGTTTACTTCACATCTATGGGCATTACAAAAATATCTGTAGTCATCCTAAGACAAAAAGTGCATTGGTGGTGAACAGATTGACTCTTCCAGATATTGGCTTAAGTATTAAAGACTGGGAAATAGATGCTTTGTAAGGTTGATCATAGGTTTAAATTGTGTTTCTGAAAATCTTCAACCTGTATTCACCAGAGAATATTTAGATTTATTTATTTATTTATAATTTATTTTACCTTCTCTTTTATAACTTGATAAAGTCTAAAACAAAGCAAAGGAAAAAATACAGTGGAACCTCCGTTCATGACCACAATTCATTCCTGGATCCTGGTCGGCACCCGATTTGGTCGTGAACGGAAGCACAACTTACTGCGTATGCACAGACACACACACAAAAAAAAAATGGCGCCGAAGGGAGAATAGCTGTGGCAGGGAAAATCGCTGCAGCTGGGTTTGATCGGGAACTGAACATATGGTCATGAACAGAGGTACATTTTGAGCATATTTTTTGTTCTGGAACTGATTTGGTCGCGGACTGGGGCGTTGGGGAACTGAGGTTCCACTGTAAAGGACAAAATAAGAAAATAGTGCTCTGCCTTGAATTTTATCCTAGCCCAAAATGGGTGCAGAGTTTCTAACATTGGCACATTCTATGTTAACATTAAAATTATACTGCCATTGATTAAAAGTTCAACAAAGCTTTCTTTTAAAATGACAAGTATTTTAAAATTTTCAAGCTGCAGCAATAATATTATATTTAAAAGTATTAATAATTTTTGTAAATGCACAAAAAAGAATTGTTTCAATAGAAATAAATAGGAAATATCATATACAAAAAAGTCATTCAGTTCAGCATAAGAATATTGGCATTTACTAAATGTAAATTTGCCTTTTACAGTTGGAAACTCTAATGAGTGTGTGGCAATTTATCTTTTTACCTGCAGATGGCACTATAATATGGTCTTTAGAAATAAATACTATTAAGGCAGAAGAAAACCAATGCTAGAATGTAATTTATATTTTTGTACATGGAAGGTAACTGTGGAATGGATGCAAAAATAAATGTATACTTCTATCAAAATCGTAACCTAGAAACTCAAAATAATTAAGTATAGTAGTAGCGTTCTTCTAGGACAAACAGACTGATTGCCTCTTTACATATACTATATAACTTTAATCTTAAAACTTACAGAAAAGATATAAATTGTGAAGATATTTAGATTTAGTTGTCGTTCTGGCTGAACAGATCCAAAATACTTTGATCCTATTATAAAAATAATAAATGTGGGAAATAAATAAATAAAATAACTCGTTACCTCTTTCATCTTTGAGCTTTGCCTCAAGACATAATTAGTTTTTGTTCAGTGTTGCTTTCTATATTTGGGAGATGTGATCAAAATGAATGAATTATATATAGACATTCTAATTTTGAAGGCTGAATTAAAATTTCCTCATGATAAGATTTTTCAGTCTGCTGAGTTCTGAAGTCAGAGATAAGACATTTACAAGAGTGCTATCTGACATCAATACAAATCCAATACAAATGCTCTCTCAGGTGAGAATGACTTCAGTACACCAAGTGAAGAAATCAACAAGATTATAAATTGTTACCTGTCTCTGTTTGTAAACATGACTGCCAGGGGTGGATTCTGGATCCTGTTACTGCTGGTTCGCTCAGGAACGCGCTGCGGCTGCGCACGTACTTTGCGTGCCATGCATGCATATGCAGTACTTTTAAAAGGAAAAAACAAGATGACACCTCCTATGGTGCCACCTAGAGACCCGGCTCGTGGGCGTGGCAGGCCTGGTCACTACTGATTCCAGCGAACCAGGCCACCAAGTTAGTAACGGTTCCATAGAACCGGTCCGAACCGGTAGGAACCCACCTCTGATGGCGGGTATGTAGATACTGCAACATCATTATAGTGCCTGTGAAAAGTATTTGGTTATAAAATGGTTATATGGTTGCACAGATTTGGAAATCTTGTTTACTTAACACATCCTTTCCAAAGATGTAGGAGAGGCAGATATTTTTGTTTAGTAATATTAAAAGCATTTGGATGTAAACTGTTTGAAATTGCCTGATGATGATTTTGTCAATGCCGATCGTGTTCAAGTGGTGCTCTGGATGTTTTGAAATTGCACACTATTAATATCAGTACTATCTTTCCTTTTGCTTTTGCAGAAAAACTTCCACTTGCCGGTCTTTATATTTTGCCATTGTTTTCCAATTCTTTCTCTTCTGCTGTCTTCAGGTAAATCCCCAAAATTTTAACCTTAGACTGTCTACTGTGGATCTCATCTCATTCCTAAGAGGTCTGTAAGAGGCGTGCATAAGCGCACCAGCGTGCCTACTGTCCCTGTCCTATTGTTCCTTTTTATTCGTATTCATTTCATGTATTCTAATTATGTTTATACTTATATATATATTATCTAATATGTGCTTGACAAAATAAATAAATATAAATAAATACTGCCACTTCCAACTCCATACATTTTTGTCTTTCTTATCAACAACTGTTCAGCCTGAGATGTGATGTGACAGGTGTTTGTCTGTTTGAATTTTAAAGTCCCAGAGCACTTTAGCTTCTTCATATTCTATTACTTTTTCTATTTTGTGGTTTCACCAGTTCATACAGACAAATAGCATTCCTTTCAGATATTCCAATGCATCAATGTTAATAATTTGTAATGCCAATTATTTCTAAAGGGTCAGTGCAATCTTCTTGCAGCATTATCTAGCTAAGTGATCCACTGCTTCTATTTCAGTTTGAATTTAGTCCAGCTCTAAATCTAATAATTGGGATTTCCTAGGTGTTAGTTGCACTGATGATATTTCTGCCACTGAATTTGGACATTAAAATCATCCTCACTTATAATATATTCAATACTAATTTTGTCCTTAATTTCTATGAGCTTTATATTGTCCAGGTATTTTTAGTTATCATGTTCACCCAGTCTGTTGATGTTATTTCCATAGGGCACCTTGAATCCTTCTGTATTCATTATTTTTTTCTCTTGATGGTAAGAGTGGCACATTTGTAAAATCCAAAGTCATTATCTCAGTTGTATAGTTGGACAGTGTTGAGCAGCGATTCCATTTCAGATGGTGTTTTTCTACAAAGCTTCAAATCATCCATATAAATTAGGTTGGATAGCTTGGAAGATGCTTTTTTGATATTTGATAGCCATGATCTGACTCGCTCAGTATTGTTGTCAAAGCAATTGACGCAATGACAGTAGTGGAAACAGTAAGTCTCATCAAAAGAATCCACTGTTGATGCCAATCTTTCCCATTTGGTTATCATTGTCCAGAAACTATATCTTCCATTATGCACATTGATCTTTGCACAAAACTTCTAATAGTTTTACTGAATCTTGTTATTTCTAGGCACTTGATTATCCAATCACGTGGCAAGGAGTTTAATGCTCTCTTGTAATCAGTCAAACTATAGTCAAGTTGCCCTTCCTCCTTTCTCTT
>JANHFT010005705.1:25897-38400 GCA_032467955.1 Pseudoxenodon macrops | reverse complement strand
CGGACGGACGGACGGACAGACAGACAGACAGACAGACAGACAGACAGACAGACAGACAGATAGATAGATAGATAGATTTTTGTAAAACCAATGAAATAAGTATTTGAAGGGTTTTTCCTATAAATAGATATTCTGTGAATGTATTGGTTCTTTGGAATATTCTTAATGATCTTACTGTATGTTTGTGCATAAAATTTTTTTTAAATCTAATACTCTTTCACATTATTTTTCTTGTAATAATTGTCCTATATAGTATTTAATGGTCAACTCTATATTAAATCTTTCTGTAACATGCAGAACCAAACAAACACTAAGGGATTTCCCCCCCTCCATCTAGCTTTATCTCATTCCTTTTTCTTTGCACCATACAATATTTGTTTTCAGTTTATATCTACACTTTCTTTCTTTCTTTTCAATTAAAAATCCTTCAGAAATCATTACAACTATTCAGCTGCATGATATAGAGTTTAGAAGTACAAGAAGTTATTTTGGGTGACTTCATTTCTTTAGAGAAAGAAATGCTATTTCTGTAACTCCAAGCACAACCTTTATCTCACTGAATATCAAATCTATGGTTATTGCCTTGAACCTAGAAGAATGGAACAGTGAAATTGCTTCAACAATACTATTCAAGGCAGTTTTATTCTGCCCTCTCTCCTTGCATTTCATTGTCTCCTAGAATGGTAAATGTATTCTTAGGGAAAGAATTAATCACTAAGATTTATCATGGTATTTCACACTAACATTTAATTCAGATATACTCTTAGATACTCAGACCTGAGAAAAGAGAATACATTTCTATTTAATAAACAGTATAGTTTATTTCTTATTTAAGGGGCTACCCTGTCTAGGCTGTAAAACAAGACAAATTTAAGTTAATGATCGGACTAAGTCAAATGAATAATTAAAGCCATACAAATATCACAAAAATTGCAGAAAAGTGTTCAATGATTGAGCATTTGATAGGAGGGGAAACCAATTGCAATGAATTTGGGGTCAGCTGATGCGCAAGACTACTTTCCTCCCTGAGCTGCATGAAACCTGGATAGAAGAGGAGTTATTAAATCAACATGTCATGCTATGTAGAAGGGCCAGTACAAAAGTCAGAGTTCTTGTGCAGGGAAGTTATTAAATCTAGTTTCTAATAATAAAGATGGCAAAACATTATACAGTAGCAAGTGAAGGTAAATCTTCCATAAGATTGGCAGACAATATTTTCTCAATGCTTAGCATAGGTCTGCAACCTTAAACACTCAAAGAGCCATTTGTACCCGTTTCCCACAGAAAAGAAAACACCCAGAGCCACAAAACCTGGGTGGGGGTGGCCAACTCAACGTCACTCACTTCCATCAGTCACATGACCTCCTAGCCACACCTACCCAGTGAGTCATTAGGGCAGAGAACCGGTTGTTAAAAAACACTGGGAACCACAAAACCCTTTTGATCTCTCTCTCTGTCTCTCTGTCTCTGTCTCTGTTTCTCTGTCTCTGTCTCTCTCTCTCTCTCTTTCCCTCCCTCCCTCTGTCCTCCCCCTCTCTCTATATCTCTCTCTCTGTCTCTCTCTCTCTCTCTCCCCCTCTCTCTGTCTCTGCCCCAGTTGCTTCTCCATCCCCTGCTGTCACCCTTACCTTCTCAGGCCAGGAGTGACTGGGAGGGTGAGGGGTGGGGCCAGCCAGTGGTGGGTTCACCTGACAGGGAGCCACAGCAGAGGGTCCAAAGAGCCACATGTGAATCTGGAGCCGCAGGTTGTTGACACCTGGCATAGGAAAATAGTCTCCCAAATAGGCCCACTACAAGTGTGGGTCGCATTCTATTTAAGCTGTTCTGGATACTAAAGGCCCTTTGATAAGGCCTTCCCAGTTTACTGAACCATAAGGAGGAGGAGAAAGTACAGCATAATCAGATTAGCAAGATTGCACCGTTAGAGCCAATCTCAATAAATATAATTTTGTCTTCCTGTGGGGACCTACTACACCAAGCCGAAAATTTGGGCTAATAATCAGTAGACTCTAAACCTATAGATCTCCTATGAAGGCATAACATTGTCTGACAGGACCAGTATGGCTAACGTGTTCCAAAAAACCAATCATTTATACCAGCATTTCAGTCACCAAAAACTGCATATGGGTTCTGAAGATTAGACCAGATTTTAGTCTCAGTAAAGGGCAATGATACACAGTAGGGCATTTAGAATACAGGTCTCAGAAATGTAGGTGGTACTGCCTTATTTGGAATTTAGCCTCTACAGTAGCAAATCTGTGACTGTAAAGCAAGTATATGATGACCTTGGTTCTGAACATTTTTGTAACAGCAAGGAAGTGATGATAGCCGTTATGATCAGAAAAACTGTGTGTGAGAGTTTTTGAGTCCTCTCTTGACCTCCCTACTACGGTTGACTGATGGTTAGAAATATAAACCCATGTTTAAAGACCTTAATGTGATTGATGCCAGAACCATTAATATTCTAGGAGTAGTTATGAATAACAGGCCTTTCAGAAAAGATAACTACTTTAATGATATTTTAGTTAATAGCTAGCTACTTCTCATTGCATTATTGGGCCAGGGCACAAAGCTCCATTTCAGGCCCACATATTAAAGTAAGGATTGCAGCAGTGTCAGCATATAGAAGGATGAAGATAGGTCTATCACTTAACATTTGAACATAAATTATAGGTGACAAGTGCTCTGAAGCTTCATATCGGAGACCCATTGTACTATTTTCATGTGATTTCATGAAGAGAAACTGCACCATCAATCAAAGAAAGAGGCAGCCAATTCCTCCCAGAGTCTCACTCCAGGGATTGAATTAAAGGCTGCCTTTTGGTCAATAAAGGCCACTTAATGGACCATGCATTGGTGATTTATATTTTTTTTTCTAGTGAATGGTAAAGACCTAGTCAATTTTCGAATCAAATTTCCTAGATCTGGTTTGTTCCTATCAAGATGGCATCCTGCACCATCCAATCTAGACATTTTCCATGGAGATGCTCTGGATACAGCTTCCTAATTATACCCAGAAAATCAGTTGGGTGAAGGTCAGCTGGGTTTTAATCGGTTCCATTTTGATATTTATTTATTTATTTGGTTGTATTTACGTATATGGGCATCCATCACACCGACAAATGAGTCTTAATACACTGAGATGATGCTTCATCTGTTCCAGACTTCAGGAGTCTGGGAAAGTGGAATCTATAATGGTATCAACAGTGTCCCAGGACTCAAGCTCACTAATCCATTTTGTCTTTAGCACTTCAGCATGACATGGATAAACATGGAAAATGAATGCAATATTGCTCCTAATCAACCTGTATAAAAGAAAGTTTGAGAACTGAATTAATAGTTCAGTTCTCAGACTACTCTTTCTTAAGCTGATGTTTTTCAGATGTGCTGGAAATACAACTCCTAAAACCGGCTTGGCCAACAACATAAACCTTGGATATAAGTATATCTGGAAATGTATACACACACAAAAATCAGGACTCTACATTTTTCAAAAATGATTTGCAGGAAATGCTTCAGACCTCATACAATCATAATCCTTTTTAGTTAGTCGTTAAAGTGATCCTGAGGAAATGAATCTTATGGATAAAAATGTTTGTTTAGACATATACAGTATGCATATAAAATATTACAAAAGACAGGCCCTCTGCTATTTCTGAAGCTGCATTGTTCCCTATTTATGTCTTGCTGCAGACTTAACAAATTGCCCTAATTCTTCATTTTTGGAGCATGAAGAAATATTGCTTGAAGGTACACGCGTTAAGACAAACTGAAATGGGAATGCTTTAATATACAAAAATAAATGTTAGTTTTGCTATCATCCAATTTTAAAGGAGTTCTACTGTTTCAAAAAAAAAACATTCATCGACTACATATGCAGCCGAACTCTGAAAGACGAGGACAAACCCACTGTCCCAAATAGCTGTTGTCCATGCCAAATGTATCATACCATAAAGCAGTCAACATGGGTTATTTTAAAAAGTTAACTTTGCTTTCTGCTTTATAATCTCATAATATATTTTCCCTTTGAACTGTAGTTATAATATAGGACTATATTTAGAAATTCAAAGCGAGATTCATAATCACAAAAAGTTCTTCTGCTATGATAGATAGGAGGAGCAGTCATCCAAAACCAGAGCTCTTTAGTATTGCTTCCTCCATGGCAATACCTCATGTTTCATTTCTCTGAACTAAACACATTTTTTCCCATGCAAAAAACACCAAGAGCCTATCTGACTACATCTTCAGAAAGAAATTTGTCACATGCCTTAGACTAGTGCTGTTAGATCTGAGCTACATATATCCCAATAATAGCTAGGAATAAATATCTTCTGCATCTCTTGCTGTCATTCAGTATTTAGATAGATTTTTGCAGTCCAGATCTGGTAGTCCTAGTTCTGCTGGGTCCAAGAGAAAGAAACCAGGAAGTAGAAGGTAAAGAGATAAGACAAAGTAATTGAAAAATTCATAGAATGGAATTTATTATTTAAAGGAATTTTAAAGTATTACATTGACAACACATCTGTATGATACGAAACTGTTTTAATTCCAGTATCATATCTAATCAGACTGAGGACCAAATGATATAAAATATGTATTGTTTTGTTTTGTTTTTCTTGACTAGTTCATACGATTTCCATCCAGGCTATACTAGCTGTTAAACAAGGTATTGATTTATATCTTGCTTTTCTCTCAAGGTGATAAGATCAGTATTTTGACTTTATAGCAAAGCAGCTTTCTGTCGTGAAGAATGAAGATTTAAGACAAGGGTAGGCAACATTTCCATAGCCAGGAAATATAACAATTTAGGGGAAAAGTTGTAAAGTGTATTAAGTTGCATGATATTTGTAGACAGGACTGGGATTTTATAGGTTTTTGAAGGCTCTGGGATTTGTTCTTTGATTTTTAAATTGTTGTAAACCTATTTTAGGGCTTATGTTATAGTTTCATTTCCTGCATCAAAACAGAGAACTGCTTGTTTTTAGTTTCATAGTATAATTCAGCTGCATTTATATTTTCAGAACATCGATATTTTCATATCTGAAATCTTTAAATTTTGTAATAGTGAAATAATGTATAGTTAATGATACCTTCCGTTTTTATAAATTAACCTAATGATCTTATAAAATGATTGAAATTAATGTGTGACAATAAGCCTCAACCTTAAAAGATATACTTAAAAAATAATAATCTTGGCAAGTTTTCAAATTTAACAAAATGCTGTGTGAAGACTTATCTCCTTTTATCTATTCTGAATGTCCCACTATTCATCTTAATTAGAGAGTCCCATTTTCTAACATAATGAAAAAGAGAGGAAGAAAGATACCATTTATTGTCTCCTCTTGTGTATTCTTTGCAGCCACTGCTATGTTCTCTCTTATTTCTGACTCCAGAGTGTAATCTTGTTTAACTCAGCAAATTCTTTAGCCACTTAACTTGTCTTTATCTTTTCAGCTCCACATAATCTTCTTATGAAACTTCTTGACCTAATGTAATCCAAGTTCAATTGCACCATACATTTAAATATTTTTAATTTCCTTTGCTAATTATCTTTAACATAGACTTTGTCTCATTCATAGCAGTTCAATAGCAGATTATTGTTTTCATAAAGTTTTACAGTGGTACCTCGCTCAGTACTCGTTAATTGGTTCTAGGAGGAGTGACAAGTACTAAAAAATTATGAGTGCCAAACAAACTATATGGCTTATCACATGACCCTTTGATTCAGCCAGGAAGGACTTCCTAACTGTCACTTTTCCTACGTCAGTGACCTTCCCAGCATGGCCAACGTTCTGTCTACCCTCAGCAGCCATCCCTCCTCTTTTCTTTTGCTGTAAACTTCCCACTATGGCCAACTTCCTGTCCATTTTCCATGGCTGTTCCCCTTTTCCTGTGGCACTGCATCAAGTACCAAACAAACAATGAATACCAGGACAACATTTTTGCATCAAAATTCATTGAGTACTGAACTTGACGAGTTTTGAAGCAGTCGAGTACTGAGGAACCACAGTACTACAGTATAAAATAACTTTCCTGGCAAGTGACTCATCAGATCTCTCCCAGGATGTAGAGATGTGGTTTTGTCCTAATGTATAATATTTTGTATTTGTTTAAACAGAACTGCATTTGTTATTTTGGTGTTCATTATAGAGATTACTTCTTTGGGGACCTTACCATCTTAGTTTGCTTTTACCACTTTAAATAAGCAATGTTGTCAATAAATGTGATCACATCCTGTTTGTGCATAACTCCAGATGATTTATAAACAAGTTGAAAGGTTCATAGTTGCATCTTTCCAGATAATAAATAGCTGTTCATTCCTATTCTTTAGAAATTTATAATGTATTTTCACATATTCTATGACTGCTAGTTTTGCTCAGGAATCCTTGATGAACATCTTTTGGTTAAAACAAAAAAGATTGAAAATCCAGATAAAATATACCTTCCAGATCATACTCAGATATTTGTTTGTTAAAACCTACCCAAATTTCTAAAGGGCTAATGAAATAGAACTTCTTCTGTAAGACTCATCTCAGCCTGTTATATACCTTAACACAAATATTGCTTTCTACTAAGTTATTCAGAACAGCTATTGAACTTGCAAGCTTCTCTGTATTACAAGGTTTCTTTAAATGTTTTCTTGTTAAAAATGGGACCTTGGCACATTATAAAGGTCATTATATAAAAAGTCTTTAAAGCCATTTTTGTTTCTAAAAATGTCTCTTAGAGAAATTACAATGCTGAAGAAAGATAAAAGATAAGTAAAAGCAAATAATTTGTCTTCAAATCAAAGGTTATATCTCACTGATATTTTGTGAAGCGATTAAGATTGCTTCAAAGTGAAATATTTCTTCTAGTCCAAAAAGATTGAGAATTCTTTGTTTTCCACTTTCTTTAAGTGAGACAAATTATTTCTTATTTGTTCATTATGGGGATTTATATCCTGCTTTCTGACATCTTACAATGCTGTAAAGTTTATCAAGCCTAGAAGAATCAATGTGATTAGTAGAACCCATAAGAATTAGCAAAGACTTGGATGCCTTCAGACTCTTATTTTAAAAGCATGATCAGCATCTTATCCCACCTTTGTGCAACGCTAAACGTATTGGAGATTTTGAAAATATGTTATGGATATTCCACCACAATGGTAGTCAAGGGAAGAGTTACCCATTCACTAAAAAAAAGCTGCTACAATGCACAGAAAAGTAATGTCTCCTCTGAGTATATCTTATTTCCTGGCATCATTATGAAAACATTCATGTAGCTTCATTACAGCAATATAGAAGTGGTTGGCCATTGCTTTCTTCCAGGATTTTTTTTTTCATTACCCAACCTAGCCTATAACCTTGCTATACTCTGGAGAATTCTCATATATTTTTTTCTTCCATATAATCATGTCTGATTCTTGAAAATTGCCTAACCAAGTCCAAAGCTGCTTAGCTTCCAAGCCCAGGAAGTTGCTGCCACCTGCTGAGAAAATGAATAGACATAGCTAGTAAAAAAATGCTCATTTACTAAAAGGTAGACAAATAAAGGCGATCCACGCTGCTCTCTTTTGAGCCCTCCCAAAATGTTCATTTGCATTTATTAAAGCACCTCATTTCAGATAAGCAGATATCTATGCTAGATTTTATTTAGTAGAACTCAACATTTGTAATGATAAGTGTTTTACAAAGTATTTAATTAGGCCTGGACTCTTAAATCAAGCAAACTAGGCTAGCAGACTACGAGAATTTGATTATAATTTTTATCTGCA
This sequence comes from Pseudoxenodon macrops, assembly GCA_032467955.1. Lineage (NCBI taxonomy): Eukaryota > Metazoa > Chordata > Lepidosauria > Squamata > Pseudoxenodontidae > Pseudoxenodon > Pseudoxenodon macrops. The sequence continues at coordinate 30,644 of JANHFT010005705.1, read as the reverse complement.
CCGACAAAGACTTCGATTGGAACTTAAGAACTTAAATCAGACACTGAAAATGACTCAGACTTTGATACCCGATATACATTGTAACACCTTTTTGGCCACCAAAAAGGGAATGAAGTTTCTTTATTTTATTTTTTTATATTGTTAAACTGCTAAAATCCAAAGACACTTGGTGATATAACAGCACCTAATGACATAGTTTGTAAACATGAGCAAATGTAAGCCTGGCACTTGGACAAAATTAGCTGATTTCCAAATGCCCGAAAAAGCTAGCTATGAAGCTCAAGCAATGGAGGTAGCTTTTCATGGCAGCAGGGAAGTGTTCTGGTATATAGGAGCCTCTGGAGAGAAACTGTTCCATCTCCTAAAAGCTTTGCATTGTCAAACTACCTCTGCAATAGGGCCCTGGATACCTATCTGGCAGCTGTCCAAGCGACCTCAAACAGAAAACACTTTGTGAGTATTGTTGACAATTTGGACAGGGAAGGAAAGAATAGAAAAGGTTTAACAAAAGGACAGTATCTTTACTTTAGGACTAATATCGCTGGAGCCAAAGCAAGTCTCATTTGTCTCAGTTGGCCTTTATTGACATTTTTGCTTTCAATATTAATTGTTGGACTATTACTGAGATCTATACAAGTCTTTAAGAAGCCCTGAGGCAGAACATTCATTTTTGTACTTTCTTTTTCTCATATTTTCTTCTAACGTCATCCCATAACAAGATATTTTTCTCAATTATTCTTGTCTATTAAAGTCTATGGCCTAGTATGTAGGCGTTCGTGATGGACGATGTGCCTACTTCTTTAAAAAGCTCTCAACCACCATAGCAGAACCTCTTAGCATGCTGGCCAAGCCCACCCCTTCAGGAGGGCTTATTTTCAGGGGAGGGCATATATTTACGCCCACCCCAAAAAGTAGGTTGGTCTTATTATCAGGACAGGTCATATTTTTGGGAAAACATGGTAGTACCCCACTGCTTAGTTCCCTCCATGTGGATGTAGTACCATTAAGGACTACTTGTTGAGTAGTTTGTCAGCCAGTTACAAATCCATCTGATAGTGATGCTATCTATCCCACTTTTTTCTAGCTTACCAAGAAGTAGGTTGTGCTCGACTTTGTTGAATGCCTTACTGAAGTCTAAGTATACTATGTTCACAGCATTTCGCTGATCTACTAATTTAGTCACTGTCAAAGAATGAAATAAAATTGGTTTGGCATGATCTGTTTTTAACAAACCCATGCTGACTTCTAGTTATTACTTTACTCATTTCTAGCACAGAGTATCTCAGGAAGTGGGGGAGGCCTTGGGAGGCCTGAAGCAGGTGGCGGACTGCCACTAGGGCTGCCAGGGCTTCCTTCACCCCTGAGGCACCCTGTGGCTGACAATGGCTACATCCCACAATGGCTGAAAGGCTGCATCAAGAAGGACAGGGGTGGAGATCATCAAATGAGGTGATCACATAAATGCCTCACTTACTGACCATCATGATTTACAACTGTAATAGGTAAGTTCTGTTACAGTCATAACTCAGGGACTATCTGTATTTTATCAGGTAGCTTAATGCTACTATTCTGTTGTAAAGCAAGGAGTTTAATCTCAAACAGGAGTCAGAAACCATGTAAAAATGCTAGTGAACATCACATGAAACAACTTGTTCATGTCTTTACTTTTGTTCCATCCATTAATTCTATACTGTAGCTAAATAAAATGTTCTCCCAACATTTAGTATCTCCCAATATTCATTTATCATTTCCTTCCTGCAAACCTGAAGACATTTACCTTACGGATTTATTAGATTCCTTTTGGACCAGGTTTACACTTTTAATGGGAAGATTGAGCACGCAGGAGAAAAAAGAGAAAGGGGATGTTGCCTTGTGAAATGGAGCATTATAACAGTGTTTAGGTAATACTGTGAATATGGAATTTGTTTATCTTTTTCTATTTTCTGTGTGTGTATAATTAAAGAGAGGTTATAGAGAAAAGGTTTCATGCCATATTTCCTATAAAGAATGCTTTAAAATATCATCTGTAGCGCTTTCTAGCTTTACAAAGCTGACATTAAGAATGAAAATACTGTCCAGCGACCTTAATGTACAAATGGATTAAAATGTCAGCCAAATATTTAAAAGCCATCAAGTCTGCCAGCTGGGGTGAAACTGCTGGTTAATCAAGTTGCTTTGTTGATACTGTTCATATTTCCATGATTCTCAGTGTACATCTGCTGCATAAAGCCGTTTTATGAATGGCCATGAAAGCAAACATTATAACATCCCTTGCTTATCCAAACCAAAAATACTATGGTTGAGACATGCCCTGGCTAGTAGAGATTTTCTTTTTCCAGAATGGGACCTCTTCAGAATGTCAAAGAGCTGCAAGATCATTAGTTTCCTGCATCTTTGAGTTCCCCTTTCCTTGTGCTTAATCACATGCATAGCCTATCGCTTGAGGATGGATATCACTGACTACATAATTAAGCTCTGCTGCTTTTTTAGAGACATTGAAAGTGCTCTTATATAGAGTTGAACAATTGGTTCCATTTTGCTAGTTAGAAGAAGTTCCTCAAACAGAGAAAAGAGCATAGTCACCCTTACTGAATATATTTGAGAATAAAACTGGTCACAACAAAAGATGTGCTCTGTCACTACACCATAAATTGGACTAGTGATATAATTATATAAATGCTATAATCATGGTATAAATGTTTCTAAACATGTTTCTTCCAAAAATGCATTTATAAAGCATTTTATCCTGAAATAAATCTATTAATATGTATTTTGTAAGAGTTTTGATCAGAGAACCGGTTGGAGAATGGCAAAATCCTCAAGAAAAAGAATCCATATTAAAATTCTATGTTAAATCCTCATATTATTCTAGAAATTTGAGAAGTCGGATCACTTTGAAATGTGGGACAAATTATTTCTCAACCACCGATGATTTCTTTTCTCCTAACCAGAGGTGGGTTCCTACCAGTTCGGACCGGTTCTATAGAGTAGGTAGTAAGCCGCTGGTGACATCACGATGATGTCACAGAACCAGTTCTGGTCCATGGACACTGCCATCTTTTTTTGGAAATTTTTTTGGGGGGGAGAAATTTTTTGGGGGGTTCCAGTTTTTTTCCCCTCTGCACATGCACAGAAGTCGAGTTTCCAGCACTGCGCATGCATCACCATCTTGTTTTAGGCTTTTTTTGGGGTAATTGTTTGTAATTTGTTTTGCACATGCATGTGTGCGTGAAGCGTGGGCATACGCACGAGGCACCCCCACACGGCATGGGAGGAAGCGACCTGGCGGCGAGGTAAGTTAGAACCCACCCCTGCTCCTAACTGAGCCAGTAGAAGGGAGTTTTTTTACGTTTAAAAAAATGAAGTTAAAAACCTCAATTTGTTCCTAAAACAAACAGGACTTTAAAAAACACTTTCATTTTTCTCTTTTTCTCTTTCATGGAATTGAATAATTTTAATAGTGTCTGGGTGTACATTGAAATAAACCCTGAGTTCTTTAATCATAATAAAACTGTACTTGGTTGAATATACAGAAGGTGCCAAACCACAAGCAAGCAAACTGGAATGTGATTTAGTGGTTTGTGTGTACAGATACAATGTGGGACATAACAGGGATGTAAGAGAGGAATAAGGAGACAATTGTCTTTCTTAAATTATCTCTTTTTTTAAAATACAGGGCACACTTAACAAGTCTGAAACAATATTGTTGAAATATCCTTCCTATTTTGGTTGAAAATAGCAAAACTAGAGGCAGCAGAGGATTATGAAAAACAATCAGGAAAACAAATACAATGGTTCTGAAATTATTATGGAAAGCAACAAAAGATGCAATGTCATTTTTAATAACAACTTGCCAGGAGTAATTTAATGGAGCAGAGGCAATTCTGCATACCCTTATTTAATGCACAAGTTACCAAATATATATTATTTTCATATTATGGATAATATGTGGGGAGGAGATAAAGAAGTAACAACTAACATTGGAGTAGGGAGAGATAAGATGCAGGGGTAGGACAAAAGAAGCAAGAGTAATGATAGATGAATGCATGCAAATGTATTTGTAATGACCTGAATATGTGAAACAACCATCAGAGTTGCTACAGGCAGAGTGTTCAAAACATCTCACATTATCTCCATCACAATTTCAACAGAAGCATCAGTTCACACCTCTTCAGCTGTAAATGAGCAAGTCACTGAGTACTACATGTTTGAATGAAATCCCAGAAAATAAAGACAGTGTGATCATTACTATGATTTCGTTTGCTGAAACAAAAGCATAAAATTGAGATATTTCCTCCATTGGTTTTAATATAGGGGTTTTTTTTTTAGAATAGCATCAAGAATAGGTGTGATGTGTGGGCCATATATATTTAAATGGGAATTAAAATAGCTTTTTAAAATGTAAAATATTCTGTCAGGTACTTAATTTGTTCTAATTTGAATTTGTTCTAATTTGCTAGGGATGCAGTAATACAGAGGCTTAATGACACTGGATGCATTGATGCATTGTAGTTTTAGTCCTGCTCTGTGGGACAGGGTGAGTTCCAAAGGTGGGCTGCAGCTGGTTCACACCGGTTCACACCGTTCAGGTAAACTGGTTGTTAAGTTTTTTACCAGTTCAGAGAACTGGCTAATCTCACCTCTGGCTGGGCTGGCCCCGCCCCATCCCTCCCAGGAGTCCCACGCAGCCCGTTTTGGATGCAGGGAAGTGCAGGGCGCACACAGAGGCTCAGGGAGGGCGAAAAAC
>JANHFT010005704.1:51109-63578 GCA_032467955.1 Pseudoxenodon macrops | reverse complement strand
TGAATATGTACTCTGACAGCAGAACTTGTAAGTTGTGTATGTGTGTGACATAAAGATTTAAAATTAAAAAACTTAATTAAAAAAAAAAGATGCATCACCGAAGGAAGATGTATCAACAAAGGAAGGGTTTGGTGGCTTGGTTGGAATATTTGGTTCCTACAGTTCTGATACGGTGCCCAATGAATAGCAATAGCACTTAGACTTATATATCGCTTCACAGGGCTTTACAGTTCACAGAGTCAGCATATTGCCCCCAACAATCTGGCTCCTCATTTTACTGACCTAGGAAGGATGGAAGTCTGAGTCAACCTTGAGTCAGTGAGATTCAAACTGCCAAACTGCTGGCAATTGGCAATCAGCAGAAGTAGCCTGCAATACTGCACTCTAACCCCTGCACCACCACCACAACTTATTAGCTGAGTAGCCATTGGCTGCTAGTACATGATATAAGTATTGCAGTACCATGAAGTATTGCAGTACCATTAATTGGGATAGCAGAAACAGTAGGCAACCAAATGAAAACTCTGAAACAAAGCTGGGGCCTCTTGGGTCATGTACAAGGCTAAACAAGACGAACACATTTGATCAACCAGCTAGTACATTAGCTACTTCTTAGGCATGAGGCTTTGTAGCCAATTTTTGACTTTTCCCAGTTCTCAGTGATTTATGGGGATTACTGTAGCTTCTTACACTTTCACTGTTGAAGGTTTGAGATTAGGAGTTGGAGAGACAAGGGAAAAGCTGTTTTCAGTATAACCAGCTTGGAAATTCTCCTGTGTTTGTGGGTATAGCAATAAAATAAAAGCATACAGTATGTGGCTTCTCCTTTAGATAAGTGAACATTACAACATAGGACTCAACTCAGTCAAATGACAATATAGATTATTGTTAACTGACTCAGAATGACTCTATTTTTATTGCTTAGAGAATTGACTTGGTAAGGGGGAATCATACTGAAAAATAGGATAGTTTCCAAGATACAAAGATTTGTGAAATTATACATAAATAGTAATAATTGCATAAAGATGCAACATGAAACTGCATCTACATAGCTAACTGTAGGGTGTCTGTTCTTTTTCATAATCAACATGTTTTACAGTCTGAGCTGCGAACACTTGCTCCAACATGCTCTGAAAACTAAATCTACTTAGATATGTGTTTGGATGCTGCAAGACTAAAAGTTGTATTGAGTAGGGTTCATGGAAAATTCAAGACTTCAGTTCCAACTGTTTGCTGACCTCGCTTCCAGCAGTACCTTCATGCAGGGTTGGAATCGATATTATATTATCTGTGTTACATCCATATGCTTAACTAACCTGTAACACTGGGAGCCCAGTGGTGTTTTGCCCCAAATGTGTTGATTTCTGGCAGCCAAGCAATTAGCGTCAGTATGGAATTGAGGTTAGCAACTTGAGATCTCAAAGAGTCACTTCCAGCCAATCCCTCATCTCAACCCAATATATTTTCCAAGACTGTTGTGGAAATAAAATAAGGAGAGATTATCATTAATGCCATTTACATCTTAAAAGAAAGAAATGTAAGCATATAAATCTGAAAAAATTAAAATGGAAAATGGTAGATAAGATGCTAGCTGCCAACTTTTACATTATTTACTAGATACACAATGAAAATTAAGATAAATTTGTGCCATGTGTTAATTCAAGTTTATGGGATTTTAAAGCAGTGATTCATTTGCAGGTATGTCTTGGTGCCATGTGAAGCCTAAGAGAAATTTGACTCATCAGCCCCAAAACTGTTTTCTGAGTGCCCTTTCCTTCCATCTCTTTGTGGAGTGCAGCTAAATGTTCTCACAGCCTCTTTCATGACGATAGAATAGCAAAACATGGGTTCCAGGCAGTAGATTTTGCCTGAGGGGGAGACTGCATTGAAGCCACCATCAACTCCTGAATAAGTTTAATCTTTAGCTGAAAAGTAGAGCTATTGAGATATTTTATATCTGGGGCAAATTTCACTATGGACAATAGAATCTTATGCTGCCAGAGTGAGACTAAGGTTAGTGCCCAAGAGTAAGGTCAAGTTTCCCCAAATCATCTGGTAAAATTAGACTTAACATTATAGATATAGGCAAATATTGGACGGCCATCAAACAGAAAAGTCACTGAAGTGACAGAATCACCTGGAAGCAGATATGCTTGCATATCTTCTTAGACTTATGCATTATGGCAAGTACAGATCCTACCTTTGGTCAATGAAAGTACACTAGTTTGGTTCTTGGTGCGCATGCATGTGTGCGCGTGCACACACACACATACACACAGGGCTGCAAGTATATCAATCTCTGGGGTGATCCCATTCCAGAGTGGAGACAATGTAATACTGTACAGTAAGTACGTTTTCTGGGTTCTGACAGTGTTTGACTGATAGGATCAATGCTTTATGATCAGAACTGACAAACAGAAACTATTGTAGAGATGTGGTCCTTCAGACAGGCAGAATCTATGTCAAATGGGCCTTTGAAGTTAATAACCACCACATGGAATTGTAACCAGTGCAGTTTGCAAAGCCATGGAGTCACATAAGCCTAGCAAGATGCTCCCAAAACAAGGGTGAAATCCACCAGGTTCTGACAGGTTCTGGAGAACTGGTACCAGAAATTTTGAGTAGTTCAGAGAACCAGCAAATACCACCTCTAGCTGGCCCCAGAGTCGGGTAAGAATGGAGATTTTGCAATATCCTTCCCATGCCACGCCCACAGAACTGGTAGGGGAAAAAAATTGAATTTTACCCCTGTCCAAAACTATTTGCATTGCTGTATCCTGGACCAATGGTAGTTTCTGCAGGGTCTTCAATGGCTGCCTTGTGTTCAACACATTCCAGGTCTGGTCATGAAAGCTTATCAAAGCTTCATGAAAGTGAGGTAAACCTTTAACATTTTGCACAGACATAGCAAGCATTCTTAAAAATTCAGTTCTTATGCGGAACTTTTCTCTCGCTCAAAGATGGGAATCAGTTGGTTTTGTTAAAAGAAAATGTAAATCTGGGTTTGTCTTGTTTTTGTTTGGTTTGAAATAGATTAGCAGTATTTACATCTGCAGCCCATCCTGTCCCTGTATGCTACAAGTAAATGAACTGGCATTTAGTGTTTAACTACAAATAGGGGGTCATAAGGAATCTTAAAAAAAAAGTAGTATTTTAAATTTGTGTTTCATTTGCACTCTATATAATTGATTAATTGTTTTAAAATTTGTTTCTGAATACTGTAAATTTATAACTGTCATTTCATTATGAAATAACACTGATTTACAAATGACCTACTTCCTTTTTGCTGTTGTTAAAAATACAAATGACATTTATAAAGTATTTTAAAAAGTGAGGTAAGTTCAGTGAAGTAAAACTGGTGTTGGAATGTTTTATTAAGAAAAATGTCCTGGTCCTAGCCCTTAGATGTTAATATATTTATTCTTAGGAACTAATTCTCTTTGTTTGGCTGCTTCTACTCCTATCTCTAACACTAGGTTTTTAGGTCTTTTCCCTACTATTAATCTCCAGCAATGGGACTGGGCTTATTTTTATTATTATTTTTGTTTAAAATTCTTTAATCTTAATCCTAGGTCAAATTGAGTATGATGTTATTAATTTAGGATCTATTCAAACAATTCTCAAAGTAGTCTATAATGTACATACACAATGTATCTTTTCACATTTAATTAATCTGATTTCATATTGCGTGCTTCAGGTTAGACACACTTGGTGAATGCACATATGGTTATGAAGTGTCTCCATGCAAGCATAGAGGTTTTTTAATGACAAAATTCAATCTGGTCTGAAAGGTTCTTAATCTCCAGGAGTTGCTTAGGGAAGGGGTAGTTATTGTCAGGAGAAATGGATGTGGGTTCAAAAGGACTCCAGTCACATCATTTTCTACACTTAACCTTCTAGATGCTCATCCCTTACTAGTTAAGTGTTAACTTAAGAGAGATTTTGAAAACTTTTAGTTTTCTAGAAGGTCAATAAATGATTTTTTTCCCATCCAGCTACTAGCCCAAATCTTTTAGATGATGGTAGCTTGAATTTAAATTGAATTTCTAATGCGGCCCTATTCTGTAATCACACGTAAAACTTTCCCCATAGCTCTGTTTAATTTTTGAGGTTGAGCTGGGCTGTAATCTTTAGTACGAAAAGTGTGATAGTTTTCATTCAATTTGTCTTGCCCTTCTTATTGAAGAATGGGTAGATTCTTTTTCCTTTTTATGGTTAGCATCTTAATAAACCTTTCCCCCCTCTTTTTTTTACAAAGTGAAAATGTCATTTTCAGCTGTTATTTAGTTTTTACGTTTCCTTAATCAGTGAAGAATTTTTAAAAAATGATGTAATGCTTGTTTAGCATATAACTGATTTTCCTCCTGGAGATGGCTGGATATAGTTCAGGCAAAAAGGAGTTTGGTTGCTGGGAAAACCATTCTCTCTCCTGCTCTTTCTCTCCCCCTCCCATTTCTCCCTCTCAAACCCCCCCTGCCAATTGCACAGAGTTGTATGAGAACTTAAAGGCTGAGAGAATAACTAGCATTCCACGTCTCATTTGTACATGGAAATATATGTCTGCACATGCTAGACCACACACAAGAGTCTACATATAGGCTAACTGTTCCCTAGTGATACTATCTTACTTGTTGCTTCATATCTTTGTGGCAGAACTACTCTTAGTTTTATATTACTTTAGGAAAGCAACTGTGCAACAGGTCTTTGGTTCCTTTACATCTGGGAAATTAAGTAAGTAAAGGTTGGGCCAATTGTAGAGATATATAAACTAGGAAATGGATTTCAAGTTCAGTTTATGTTGTATTTAGGGGAAAACCCAGTTAAAAAATAGCCTTTTCAGCCTACTATCTTCTTGAAAAAATGTAATGCAAGGAAAAGTAATAAATAAAAATATAATCTAAGAGTTGAGTGCAACAATGGTAATGTAATAGTGTAATAGTGAGTTTTATCAAAGACTATATTTTTATACGTTGGTGCAGATATGAAGATTAGATCTCACATTTTAAAAATATGGACAGTTTAATGCCTCCATAACATTCATTTTTAAACCAACCACTACAATTAAAAATCTATATTTGTTTACAAAAATAAAATCTATTGCATTCCTTATTGAGCTGATTATTCTTGATGAGATTTACAACAGATTGTAAATAACCAGAAATTACTTGAGAACAGCAGATGGGAAGACACATTGCATTAAGATATGTCTTCCTTACTTTTGAATTAACAAGTTGTGTGATGCCAAACATTGTGGTTAGTTGACTTATTATGTCATGGCTTACTGTAATGTGTAAACCAAGACATAAGCCAGTATGACTTATTCAAATCATGGTTAAAGCAAACCATAATTCATGCGGTATGTGAACCCTGCCCATCATTGTTAGGTTTAAAGGAAGATTAGGGAGGGAGGAGGACTGAATGAAAAAATAATCCATTCTGAAGTATTTTTATGTTTTACAGCTTAAATCAGTTAAACCTCAAAAATGTTTTGAAATATATTTACTCAATTTTTTAATTTTCTTTTTTCCAATGATAACATACTTCAAAAAGAGTATAAGTGACTAATTTAGAATAGTTTATCTTCAATTTTAAGGGAAAAATGACAATTAAAGGCTTGCAATAGTTTTGAAAATGTTTGGCTAGTCATTTTCTGTGGCAATGTGTTCATGTTTTAATTTAATGAGGAATACATTTTATCTTTCCTCTTGCAGTCTCACCTGGTTGTTTCTTGGTCATCACTTATGTCAATTTCATTTGTTTGTTTAATACAAGGATTCTTAGTCAGCGATCGTATTTTTATGTCTTCTAAAGTCAATATTTTGGGCCTTCTTTCCTTGTTATAACAAAAATGAAGAAATAATTCTTACTCACATGTGAGGCTGATGATGTCCTTGTCAGGGATCTTTAATAATAAAATGTCTAAATTCCATTCAACTCAGTATATAACTTTTCCCTTGAGTACAGTGATGAACTGAGCCATTGCAAGAACAGGAAGGAACATGCATTTTGAGATCGAATAGATCATCCTAATTGGTCCCAAATTGATTTGTAAAAATAGATTTGCAAATATGTTTCCCCCCCAGAACAAGTTTAGCATTACAAAACTCAGTACAAAGAAATAGAATAAATCAGTTTTATTCACAGACTTTTCTCTCTGTACAACATGAAGTTCCCAAAATGAAAACGATATAATTAATATAAATAGTATTACTGGTCTGCTTTTTGTCCCATAGAAGCATTGACTTGGTTATTAAAGCATGTAACCAAGCATGTGAGATTCATCTTATACAGTTATCATTTGACATGTAAAATATGACATGGTTGTAATTCAAATGATCCTTTAACTTTGCACATTATTTCATGATGGTTAAAATAAATATGGATAAATGATCACATTGAGTTCAAAACTGGACATTTAAAAATATTGATAAGAGTTTTGATCCTATTGTCTCTAGATTTAAACCAGATAATACAGGATTACAGAATACTTTGTTTCTCCATATCAACTGTGGGTTAAAATTTCATTTTTGGAATGCTTAGATAATGGTATTTCTCCAATTATTTGCAAAATTATCTTATTGGTTGTTTTTCCAGTTTGAAAATCTACAACTAATATTTATCGCTTTTGCTTTCTGGGTGTTGTCAGATTATTAGATATGTAAAATATGTTCAATGGTTTTACTGTTATGATATTTTGTGATTATTCTATATATTTATATATTCATATTTTATTATAGGTTGATGCCTTGAGATTACGTTTAGAAGAAAAAGAAAGTTTTCTTAATAAAAAAACCAAACAACTTCAAGACCTCACAGAAGAAAAAGGAACTCTGGCTGGAGAAATTAGAGATATGAAGGACATGTTAGAAGTTAAAGAAAGAAAAATTAATGTTCTACAGAAAAAGGTAGGTGTTATGACAAGGACCGTTACAATTGGACAATCAGTAGAAATACGCAAGGCTGATCAGAGAGCAGCCAATGACTCATTTTTAATCTCTCTTTTTTTGTTAAAAATCTTTGCTAACTCTTTCTTTTGCTTTTTTTTAAGAGTGAGGGAAACCTTTAATACTTAAGTGTCATACACTCAAAAAGCAGGAAGTTATATAGAGAAATAAGTTCTTTATATTAAGAAGAATCTTCCAATGGATTAGGTATTATACCATTAACAGATTTTTTTTAGAAAACAGCTTCATTTTATATGTCTCACTTTCAAACATCTTATCCACACATTAACAGAGGGATAGAATCAAGATCACATGAAGTGTTAGTAGTACCACTTTATAATGCCTTGGTAAGAGAAAGATGATTAGAGAACTAGAGGCTCAAACATATGAAGAACAGTTGCAGGAATTGGGTGTGTTTAGTTTAATGAAAATAAGAACTATGGATGACATGATAGCAGTGTTCAAATATCTAAGAGTCTGCCATAAAGAAGAGGGGTTCAATCTATTCTCCAAAGCACCCGAAGGCAGGACAAGAAGCAATGGATGGAAACTAATCAAGGAGAGAGGCAACCTAGAACTAAGAATTTTCCTGACAGTGAGAACAATTAATCAGTGGAATGACTTGCCTCCAAAAGTTATGTGTGCTCCAACACAGAAGATTTTTGAGAAGAGATTGGACAACTATTTGTCTGAAATGGTATAAAGTATATAAGACTTCCATGATCCCTTCCAACTCTTTTATTCTGTTACTCTGTTATCACCTAGCTGATCTTGCTTGATCTTGAAAAAGTTAAGCAGGATTGGATCTGGTAAGACATTCTAGGATGGAAGGATAGACTTGGAAGCTTGAAACAACCAACAATCATTCTCATTTTATTTCATGGAAAAGAGCATGGATTTAAATTCTAGTGAAATTTCAGACCCCCAATCATCAATTTAAGTTATGAAGAGCCAAGAAACATCTGTGGATTATTACTAGAGAATATTCACACCAACAGTCTTTAATCTCTCAGGCTTCCCTATTTTCATTGACATGAAAACATCAAGAAAGATAAATTGCTATGGGTTTGCTCAGACTGAGAACAGGGACAGAATACTGAAGATCTATAGCAGAACAGAACATAAACAATGAACAATTTAATATTTGAGTATAGTCATACAAATATTTGATCAAAAAAATGACTGTGGAAGGTGGTGGATAATGGATTTCCCCCCCAACATGCTTACTTCCTATTTATAATCCCATTTTGGCTACATAATCTAGTTAAAAAGCAGTGGGCAAGTATACCTGCTAATAAAAAGCTAATGATTCTATATGTGTAGGATATACTGTTTTTGTTGGGTTATATGTGATTTAGGTTCTTCTCACTTAAAAGAATGAATGGTATGATGAGGTATACTTTTTGCTCAGTTAATTAGTTGTTATACTTGAATATAAATTTCTAATGAATAAATACAGATTGAAATCAAATTTGCCTTGAAAGTAATTCCATATAAATTCCTGTATGTGTTTTATCATTTGTACTGGTAATACCTAATGCAATTTTTGGATTATATGTTTTAGAGGGAGATTAACACTAGGTTTCTAGAATAGATTTCATAATTTTAAGCACAAATTAATTCATGTTTTTGCTTGCAAGATCAAATAATTTTTTCTAAGTGCAAAAGTAAATAGTGCTATCAGGATTAAGGGATTCAGACCAGCTATTTCTGTTTAAATGCCTGGGTTATGGCTGTAGTTTTTCTGTGGCCTTGAGGACTGCATGATTTATTTCCAACAGATGGTGTGATAAATTCATTCACAGATGATTTATCTGAAGAAAGTTTTAACTGAAACACTATCTTCTTTCCCTTTCAATTGTTTAAGTAAATTCATATCATTATACTATAAAGAAAAAGTTCACTGTTTATTTTCCTTAGGTCTGGTGTGCAGCCTCCAAGTTAGGCATTGGGTTTTCCATTTAAACTGTCTTTTTAAAAATTGTCTTCTTATAAAGTTTATAAGCATAGACTGATTGCAGACCTTCCTTTTTTAAAGGACTTTTTTTTACTTACTTTTTATCCAGAGGGCCATCTTACCTTTTCTCCCAGACCAAGTAAATTACTTCCTCTTGGTCATTTCATGAAATGGCAGAGAAGTTTCCCTGTCTATTTAACACTGAATCCAAATACTTATATATGGATCTCTGTGGCTTACTATTATCATTTGGAGAAGATTCTTAAAATGCTTTATTATTTTAACCTTTACCCAGTTCCTGATGCACTTACACTCTAGTGATCTTTAAAAAAAAAACCTTTGACCTAAACCTGGGGTTCCTAAGCTTTTTGTCATCACCTCTCCCTTCAGTGTAATTTTAATGCACCATATCAAACACCAGAATGAACACATATAAAAACTGAAAACAATACAGGGAAACTTTGGGAGAGGTGGGTAACAACATATAGCTAAAAGGTTGTTCACATTCCCCTGAACTCTGCCTGCACCTCCCCAAGGGAAGTCCACTTCACAGTTTGGGAATCCTGTCCTAAACAATAGAACAACTGTGGAGGATATAGTGATCCTGGAAAAACATGAGTCTGCTTTAAGTAGTTGCAGAGAGATGCTATATTTATTCTACTGTGAGTTGTGAAATACTTTTTGTCTTTAATCTGAAGCACTGCACAATTATAGCAGATGTTCCTAACTTCAGTCCTTAAGGAAATTGATATAGCATAAAGGTGTTCCTGCGGGTTTTATTCTGCTAGTCGTAGTCGACTTTGGGGTGTGTCTGTGATCTCATGTCTGTTTCTGTAAGCCATTGAGCCAGCACTGTCCAAAGACAATTCCATGGTCATATGGCTAGTATGACATCACACCACAATGCAGAGCTTATGGCAGGGGTGTCAAAGTCACGTTGTCATGGTGGCATCACGTGACACTTTGGGACTTCCCCCCTTCGCAAAAACAGGCGTGGCCGTGGCCACTGCATGACGCATCTGGCCCATGGGCCAAGAGTTTGACAGCCCTGGTGGCTCAGTGGCTTAACAGACAATTGAGATTGAGATGTTCCAGAGGTTCAAGTTTTATCACTGCATCATGAAGTAAACTCCCATTATTTGTCCCAGTTCCTGGCAACTTAAATGTTCGAAAGCATGTAAAACTGCAACTAGATATATAGGCACCATTTCGGCGGGAAAGTAATAGATATAACTATTCTCTCCTGGATCAGAATGAGATGCATCTTAGACCAGCATTTTGTTTCTCATAGTAGACTACCATCTGCCTCTGGGGTGCTTGTAAATAAGATGAAGACATAACACCAAAGTATAACTTTAGAAAAGCCAACTATGATCTCATAACTGATGCCCTTTCATACCTTGATTGACAAACTCTGTTCACTGGCTGCAACACTGTCCAAGACTATTATAACATTTTTTTGCATGAAGTCAAAATAATCATCAAACTATACTTACCACTAATAACCCCCAAAACCAGGAAAAACAAATTACTCATAACAATAAGGGAGCTTCAGTCAAAAAAACCACACCTCTTTGGCGCAAAAACAAAATTGGCTACGTAGCTAACTTCAAAAGTCGCTACAAAACCTTATGCAGACCGATAAAGGCAGAATGCATCAGTTATCACAGCAAACGAGGAAAACCTACTACACACTAAATCCACCAGGGCCTTCTATAATTTTGTAAACAACAAACTTAAAGACTCAAGATCCATCTCAACACTAAAATGGCCAAATGCTCAACAAGCTTGAAGATATCAGGAAGGGGTACATTAATATAATAAATATTATAGCATTATAATTTTGTAAATGTTAATGTTAAAGTGCTATTTTAATATTTCGTAGTACAACTTTGAGCAATATAATTCCACAATCAATCATGCTACTTTATGGTTATTAGAAAATCTGACAACACTTCCAAGGAATGCACCTAAATGTAAGATCATGTCAGTGTTAGGATTATTACAACTGTGCTGTGTTTCTGGAGTTCCAGCATATCTGATGATTTATTCAGTTCTTGATTTGATTTATTTGTAATCTATTTACTTTTATAGAATATGTTGAAATGAAAATGTATATATATGGGTATTTCTGAAAGTAGAAAATATGCTACCAAAGTTTTTTTGAAATAATTAAAGTTGGAGGGAAAGCTGTAGGCAGATTTTAGGAAAGGAATGTTATAATAAAAGAGGATTAAAATAATACTTCACCTACAAAACTTTCCATGTAATGTAGTTTTCATGTTTAATGGTGAAGGCATATAACTTATTAAGTACAATACAACTTACCAGTCAATCAAAGTTAGCAACAGGTGTCCTACAATTTAATGTAATTGGTATGCACAGACTGGATTTGTTGGTAGTGTTTGCTCAGATTAATGTAGTATGTGGACCAGATATCAGAGTTTCCAAGTATTGTGAAGTTGTTAAACATGTTCTTAAATTTGGGTTAAGCTGCTGAATAAAGCAAAGTTAACTTAGGTATGCAGATTATTGAACAATTTTCACTATTAGGAAAGGTTGCGGTGCGGAGGTGTTAGAAAATATAAGAAACTCTGATTAAATCTGGGGATCTGTAAGACTTCTCTTTTGTAAAATAATTAGAAGACATTAGAATTAGATAATACAATACAATCTATTCAGATAGTCTTCTTACTTACAAGGCAATATGGATGTGTGTTGGTACAAAAACTGTGACAGTACATCTCAAAACCTTGAAGTAATAAGAAGAGAAACTAATACTATGCTAGTTCCTTTTAATATTCCTAAATAGGATTCAAACATTTAATCAGATTGAAGCCAGGTCCAAGAACAAGAAAAATAACTTTTACTCCTTTAACTCCCTTATTTTCTCTTTAAACTGTCTGCCCCAGAGCAGCTTTAATAATCTTGTAAAAATGTCTAATTGGCTTGAGGCAAGTTCTTTTCATGTCTTTCTGGTTTGAGAACTACTCAGAAAAGCAAAACAGTTTGAAACATATTTGATTATATAAATTGGTGCTTAGAAGGTCTGGAAATGGATTAGTGAGGTTCTTCTGTCCCTCCTCCCCCACCTAACCTGTAAGTGCAGGTCACCTGTTAAGAATAAATGCTTTCACTTACAGAATGTAGATTGTGATTGTCTTATACATTTGGCCTCAGTATGTAGCATCTAGAGATCGCTTTGTTTCAAATGAATACTTCAGCTTCAACCAAAACATTACAAGAGCACACAATAGATATAAACTTATGCAAACCGCTCCAAACTCGATTGCAGAAAATTCGACTTCTACAACAGAGTGTTCAATGCCTGGAATGCACTACCTGACTCTGTGGTTTCTTCCCAAACCCCCAAAACTTTGACCTTAGATTGCCGACTGTTGACCTCACCCAATTCCTAAGAGGTCTTTAAGGGGCGTGCATAAGTGCACAAGGGTGCCTACCATCTCTGTCCTAATGCTCCCTTTTAATTACAGGTGAAACTCGAAAATTTAGAATATCATGCAAAAGTTCATTTATTTCAGTAATGCAACTTAAAAGGTGAAACTAA
>JANHFT010005704.1:40049-51009 GCA_032467955.1 Pseudoxenodon macrops | reverse complement strand
CCAGACTGAGAGACCATTTAAAGGCTCAGGAACCCTTTGCAGGTGTTATGGCTTAATTAGCTGATTAGAGTGGGACATTTTGAGCCTAGGCTAGTGCACCTTTTCACAATATTCTAATTTTCTGAGATTGTGGATTTGAGGTTTTCATGAACTGTAAGCCATAATCATCACAATTATGACAAATCACGGCTTGAACAATCTTGCTTTGCATTTAATGAGTCTATCTCATATATTAGTTTCACCTTTTAAGTTGCATTACTGAAATGAACATTTGCACGATATTCTAATTTTTCGAGTTTCACCTGTATAGTGTGTCTGTTCTTGGAGTCATAAAAATGGCCTCTTTCAGTGCTGCTAGGACCAAACCCTCTGGCATCACGTAACAAGGGAGTCCTGTTTATGGCAGATCACAGAAGCCAGGAAGGTCAAGTGTCAAGTACATGTGTAATAAACATCTGAATCTCTAGGAATCTGATCAAATCATCTGATTGCACAAACTGAAATGAAGCTATGCAAACATGAAAAGAGGAAAAGGCAGGCACCCTTGGCTGAATTTGTGGTTCAGACTCAGTTTTACTACAAGGTCACCGTATTGTCGTTCATGATCACAGACCCAAAAATATTGGTAGTAAGCTTTATTCCTTCTTTGGACTGCAATTCTTGGGTTTCTGGGAGTGTTCAGCTAAATTATTGCACCTTGCTCAACAAAGTGTACCAATGATATAGTTCAGAGATTAATTGTTTGCAGGATTCGTGTACCCTCCCAACATTCTTTAGGAAAGAAAAACATATATCTCAATTATTTTTATAAGAAGAGTCAGGAAAATTGTGTTTCTGTTTTTAATAATGAAATAACGTTTAACATCTTTGTTAGCTTATTTTCTCAAAACCATGTATCCATTAACAAATACATGCAAAACATAGGCTGGTATGAATCAGCTCTGATCCATTCAAATTGGATCTTCAACTTTCACAGATGGTGTGATTCAGAGGTTGTGATTCAAGATACAGGGAAAAACTGATTCACGCAAAGCAGCTTTGCGGTTTTATTGAAGAAACAATTGGCCAGAGACTAAATGGAAATGAAATACAGCGGCTCCTCTTCTTCCTTTTCCTTCTTTGGGATATTTTTGTATGCATATTTTAAATCAGAGATAGTGGAGCTAAAGGAAGTACAGGATTGCAGGCTCAAAATTGTCAACAAAGAGTAGTGAAAATATTATTGGAATAATGGAAAAGGGTTCCTGTCCATCTTAAAAATATAAAACTTTCAAAAATAAGCTTTTCTGAAGTGACCAGCTGGTATGATACTGAAGAATGATCACCTTTTTTGGGGTGACTTTTATGAGGTGCCAGGAAAGTTGCCATCACTAAATGGCAAGTTTGGTCCTTCATAGAAATGCTCCCTATCATTGGCTAGGTAGAGCACCTTGGAAAGGTGCCCTTGTGTTGGTGTCATGGCTGTAGCTAGTTAACAAAAGCAAAAGAATCAGGTTAGCCCAATGAGCCACAGTACTACAGAGCTAAGGAGGGCACAGAGAAAGAAGCTAGTAAAGAGAAAGCACTTTTAGTCCTTCTGATGATGACTCTTTAGCACACTTAGGATGTCATTCACTTGTTCATAGTAATTGTTCAGGAAGTTTAACCTACTAGTACTGATAGAACGTGATTAAAAGAGGTGGTTTGCAGTTCGCTGACTATATTGCCTGCAGGTAAGGTAGAAAATACTTTTTTAAACAATAAGATAGGTAAAGGTAAAGGTTCCCCTTGCACATAAGTGCTGGTCATTCCCAACTCTAGGGGGCGGTGCTCATCTCCATTTCAAAGCCAAAGAGCCAGCGCTGTCCAAAGACATCTCCAATAAGTCACCGATACAACAGTGATAAGATATGCTAGCTAGAGTATATTTATTCTATTCTCTACAATATTCCTTGATTTTTTGTTGGGCCCCAGTTTTGCAAATTAAAATGGCTCTTCTGATGTCAGATTAAGCATTATTGACATCCCTCATAAATTGGTTATTTCAACTTTATAGCTAAACGTAAACCAAAGTAACCAAAGTATGAAATTATTCTTCCTTTCTGTTTCTTTGTGTACATTGTACTATCTCTCAGTATAGTACATTAATATTGAAAATTATGGCCTTTAAGGAAAGAACAATAGCTTTCACCCAATTAATGTTTCCTTAGAACCTTCCTCCCTCCCTCCCTCCCTCCCTCCCTCCCAATTATTTTGCCCTGTGGATGAAGATATTTTCATGTAGGATTAATAGAATAATATACTTTGGTTTATGGGATAGGGATTTAAATCCTGGCTCAGTTCCAAACTTCAGTCTGGAGTAATTTTTCAGCTTGACTTGTCACATGGGAAGCTTAGAGAGAGAGAAAAGGAGGCTAATTTAGCACATGGCTCCAAAGAAGAAAAAACTAAAGTGCAATATAAATGGCATTTTATCAGGTCAAAATACACTGTTGTATACATTACCTATTATTCTCAGTACAATATAAATGATTATTAATCTTTTAGCAGCATGCAGTGAAATGTGCTTATTATTCTCATATAATTTTTACTATTGAATTTTCCTCTCAATGGATTTTTTTTATAATGGAAGTATATCTGGTTATCATGTCAGCATTTGGTTTTACTGTATCTGCTATTAAAAACACTATTTTGATTTTTTTAATTAGGTCCTTTTTCAGTTGACATATTTGAATGTACTAACTTGAAGTATGCTTAAATAACTCTGATTGTGTTTTGTGTGTTTTGTCCTGCAGAGCAGGAAGAGTATGGAAACTGTATTAATTTCCTGTCTCACAAGTTTCTTTTGAGAAGTGGCTTAAAATGAATGAAGATAAATATGCCTTCTTATTCAACCAGACTTTTCTTGATAAAGTTCCTTCTTGCTTTGTCTTTATTCAGTTTGATTGCCTTTGACCTCACAGTTGCCCCCTGTAATGCTTGGCTAAATGCAGGAATAGAAAAAAGGAAGGGGAAAATCTTGAGAGCAGTTGATTAACTTTCTTATTGTCAAGAGTGGTGCCCTAGAAAGGAATTTTCTACCCAAGTCACACCTCACATGCCAAAGTTAAGGTTTTCTTTGGTGGTTGTGATTGTAAACCTCTGATTTGGTTTAGCCGGCTTACTTTTAAGGAAGCTTCTGAAATGTATTTCTGAATGAACTCTGCTCTTCTGGAAGGAAATTCAGGTAGGTTGGCACCTTTTATTAAAGTCATGTGGCTGATTTATTGAATAGGTTCCCTCATAATAGCATGCATTAATGAAAGAGTACACATCTTTCTATATCTGTTTATTCCCTTGTTGAAAAAAAGCTGACTTTACAAACTACTTCATCTAGCATGTCAAATAAGGAACATCCTATTGACATGCTGATCAGATTTCTAAGATGGCATCTGTACACTAGTTTGAGGGAATTTGGTGGGACTTACTATTTGGAATGTTCAAGGGTGATATGGGTCATGTTTCTCTTAAAATGCCATTGATTCCACTGTCATTCATTCATGAATGATGCTCAAAATTTAGGGTAATAATTCATATCTTGAGTTTAGAAAACTGGTGATTGTATTCTTATAAGGGCAACATTGAGCATTCTGCTGAAAAAATAATTTAAACCAAATAAAGCAAAGCTTTTATGTGTTTTTCTGTAGGTTTCAGTAAGGAGATCTGATATTTCTATTTCTGATGCAAAAATATTTAGTTCAGGTCTTCCCAAAGTAATATAGAATGTAGTTATTCTTTGGATTTTGCTGAAAATTTAATTTTGTAATGTAGATTTCAGTTAAAGTCCCTCAAATAACTGGACTCTTTGTCCTATAAGTCTTTATAGATCATAACTAGCACCATGGATTGCACCTGGGAGATGGCTAGGAACCCAGACAGTTTGCTAAAGAGGAGAGTCATAAGGGCATGTTGAGGTAAGCCCACCAGTATCACTGCATGTGCAATTGCATTCTCAATCAGATTAACAGAGTTGGAAGGGACCTTGTAGGTCATCTAGTCCAACCCCCCGCTGAAGCAGGAGACCTTACACCATTTCTGACAAATGGCAGTCCAATCTCTTCTTGAAAGCCTCAAGTGATGAAGCTGCCACAACGTCCGAAGGCAAGCTGTTCCATTGTTTGATTGTTCTCACTGTCAGAAAGTTCCTCCTGATTTTTAGGTTGAATCTCTCCTTGATCAGTTTCCATCCATTATTCCTTGTCTGGCCTTCAGGTGCTTTGGAAAATAGCTTGACCCTCCTCTTCTCTGTGGCAGCCCCTCAAATATTGGAACATGGCTATCATGTCTCCCCTGGTCCTTCTCTTCACTAGATTAGCCATGCCCAGTTCCTGTAACCGTTCTTCATATGTTTTCGTCTCTAGTCCCCTAATTATCCTGGTTGCTCTTTTCTGCACTTTTTTAAAGAGTCTCAACATCTTTTTTATAGTGTGGTGACCAAAACTGGATGCAGTACTCTAGGTGCGGTTTAACTAAGGGTTTATAGATTGGTATAACTAGTTAAAGTGGTATAACCAGTTAAAGCCTCCCAGTAGTCTTCAAGGGAAACCCATGAAGACCACCATGTAGATCCATGTAGACCCATGTTTGTTGATATAACAACATTGTATCCATTTCTGTCTCTTTCAGATGAAATCCAAAATAGTCAAAGCACCCAGAGGGCTCTGTTTTAATAGAATCTCTGTTGGACTTCATCTTTGTCATAGCTGGATAGCTGGAGAGTAATATCCTGAGTAGCATTACATTAATGTAAACAAATCCTACTGTATGACCCAGTTATAGATACTTTGTAAATAGGGGCTGTTGTCTCCTCTTTTCCCCCCTTAGGTATATGTTCATCCATAGCCTATTCATTCAAACTCTCCTGGTGCATTTGGTAAAGCTAATGTAGAAGTGTGCAATCTTGGTATTTCAGAAGAAGGCAATTGGGAGAGAGAGCAAATGAAGTTACCAGCGAAATTCTATTATTGTAAAGATATTGTAAAAATAAGCAATGAATTAGGATTGCCTTATTTACAAAGTAGAAAACAGAACTCTGTAATACTGAGGAATGTTAACATGTAAATGTTACAATTTTGTTCAATTAATACAATACATTTTAATTATGTTTATTACTTACAATAGTGCTTATGAACATCTGGCTCAGGGAAATTTCTTTAGATCTGTTCATCTTTTCTCTCCTTTTAGAAGTTTTCAGTGTGTACTTTGTTCCTCTTCTGCTTTCTACATTGTGTCTTTGAGTGGCCTTCCCACTCTTTTCCTCCCACTGCCTTCTGATTTCATTCCTTCCTTTTAAGTCATTGATCAAAATGTACTTTATTCTACAAAGCTTCTTCTACCTTAGTAGAAGAGACCATTGACTACTCTTTGCTACTTATTTATTTAACAGAGATTTAGTGTGGCTTCCTTTTTTTTTTTAGCCAGCACAACATTTTCTTTATCTTGTAAAATTCTTGCATTCATGGTAATTAAATAAGACATTTGAAACTTTGAAAAAAAATCTTTTAGTATACTCTTGCATTAAAGCAAATACTGACTGTAAGGGAAAATTATAAAAACATGGATTTAATACTGTGAATTGAATTGTGTTAAAGTGCAAGATCAATATATTAAGATGGCACCTTACTGCGCAAGTTATACACATATGAATATTGTGTAAAATTAAAACCATGTCCCATTACGGAACATAATTAGGACTATAAAAAGATCTAAGTATTTTTCTGTTCTTGGATCAGATCCATTTATTTGTTGCCAACAATCTGATAATCACAGGGTCTTAGAACTACAAAATCATAGATTTGGAAGGGACTTCAATGTTCATTTAGTTCAACTCCCTGCTCAGCAGAGGGTTTCCAAAGCATTTTAGACCAATAGCTTTTCCAATCTCTGAAGAAGGTTTAAAGACCTCCAATGAAGGGGAACAGATTCACATCATGAAACAGCTTGTTCTACTGGATGACTGTGAAATGTATTTTACATAAATATTTTTAGTACAGTAGCTCATTTCTACTGGTTTCAAGAAGCACTGCAATTAAACCTACATAATCCTTTTTGCAAGGAGAAAATGACAGCAATGGAACAAAAATAAATAAAAGTAGAGACATTTTACTTTTCAAAGACTCCCCCTCCTTACCTTGTGTATACAATTCCAGTTCACAGAATGCTGTCCCACGCCTTAGGTGAGCTTTTAATCTTGCCTTGGCATTGTTGGAAACAGGAGGGATGAGCAAGTCCAGGGCCTGGCAAAATAAAATATACAGATGGAGTATGAACTAACCCCAGTCTTTGATTGTAAGTGCATCACTTAGGTCCTTTCTATCAGTTCAAAAGCACAAATATATTCTCTTTAAAGGCAACTTGTAGTGGAAGCTTCATGAGTGGAATTTATCTCGGATAGGAACCATGGCTTTCCTGCCAGCTCTGATGGGGTGGGCTGATGTAACCAGGGAGAGGGGGTCCCTCAGATAGCGTGGTCCCATGCTACAAAGGGCTATAAAGGTCAAATACCTGAGAGGAATCCTCAATTACTTTATGTAGATTTCTCAACCTCAGGTGGCAAGCAGCTCGATTCAAATATAAGATTGGTATCTTATTATTAATACGAATTGCCAAGTTGTAAGCATTGATGGCAGCCAGATAGTTACCAGTTTCAAACATTTTGCTAAAAAAAAGAGATCCATGTGAACAAAGAAATAGGTACTGTATTTCCAACAGAGCTTAAGACTTTGGCATCTTTACTAAAGAACCATAAACTGATTATGTTAACCACTCACTTATTTACTAAGAGCTGAACATATTTAGAGGGCTTTGTGACTCAGCAAATGTATTTTTCTACTTATTGACAGCACACACACACACACTGCTGACTCCATAAGATTTACAAGAAACTGAAACAGAAATCTTAAAACCAAACAATAACCTATCTTATCTTGGCATGTATATATGACACACCCCATTTCAATATACTGGTAATTAATGAAAAGCCCAGTTACACTATGATTGCCTTGAAAATGCTGTTGCAGAGGGGAGCACTAGGGAGTTGCCATTCTGGTTGCTTAAGGAAAAATGTGGGAGAGAGAAAGCTGTACACTAACGAACACAAATATTGAAGTCCTCTTCTCCCCCAACTCTAAGCCAGGGGTCCCCAACTCTAGTCTGTGGACTGGACTGTCACTGGTCCGTGTCATGCCAGAATGTGGTCCGTACAAACAAGTGAAGCCCCATCTGCGAGATGCAGGCAACACATGAAACCCCGTCCCCTCCAATCTGCGGAGAAACCTCCGGTCCCTGTTGCCCAAACAGTTGGGGGACGCTGTTCTAAACCATACCAGGTTTTCGAGACCACCTTTGGGAATCCCATTCTAAACTCACTTTCCCTTGTCTTTCAACCACTCTGGGTTCTTTTCCTCTTCTTTTAAATCCTTGATCTCAGCAATATCTGCATTTATTATCCTGCGAGCCTCTGCTTGTTTACATAGCCACTGCAAATAAAAGACACACACACAACATTAGCTAGATGTTCCTAGGTAAACTATCAGAGAAGCATGGCTTTAAAACAAGCTCCTCCTTTCTAGGATTCTACTCAGAGAGGCTCAAAAGATTCCATCCAACTAATAAAACTCATTGCTGTTGACATCCTACTTTTGCAGAGGCTGCCTCTTCTGGGATCTCTGTTAGCAGAAAAAGAAATGCCTGAAGAGAAATGGCAACATTTCTCTGCAGTTGGTATATATTGTATTTTCCCTAGTTTATGTCAAAATTGCAGTTACAATGTTTATTTTTCTGATGTACAATTATCATAGTGAAGCACTGCATACATAGACATCATAAAATCTCTCTTTAACTGGCCTCCCTTAAACATTTTCCCTTCAAGTATAACTTGTTATGTGCCATTTTCATTTTGTAGCATTTTGTCTATAAGACTATACTGCTATTAAGGTGATGCCAGTCCTTCTACATAGGCCTAATCAGGTGATATATTCTATATGTTTGTCTGGAAAAATACGTATGCTTCTGTAACTGTTCCTATATGGTGTCTCCAAGGTTCTGTGGTTCTCTACAGGTAATGCAGTGGGGTTGAAAATGCATTCCTGATACTACCTCTTTTTTGCTAGAATATTTAATAAGACCATCCCTTTCCCTGGGGCTATGGCTCCCAAGCCATGCCTCATGAAACATTGCATTTATTCCAGATCTGCAGGGAAAAGGAAGGAGAATATCAGCTGGGAAAATCTTACTCTTCACAAGCCATTACAATTCCTCACTGTTTTATGAGGCATAGCCCAAGACAAGTTGCTGGTGCCTTTCCCACCCAAGAACATTGAATATTTGTTCAAATGTTGAAAAGTAGCAGAGGAAGCAAGCACCATCTCTTTCCCAATAACATGCTACAACTGCTCTGCCCGACAGCCCTCCATGGCACAAAGCAGGTAAACCCCCTACCTCTTCCTCCTCTGGGATTCGTGATTCTCTGAGGGCTGTTGGAAAGACACGAGGCGTAAAATGTATCATAATGCTACCAAGAGGACGTGGCGAAGGAATTGAATCTTCCTTTATCTTTTCTGAAAACATATTTCCATAATTTCCACCTGTAATAGTCAAACACAAAAGCTGTTTAATGCTATATTCCTGTCCATAGTTAATAGTAGCAATAAGGGAGAAAAAGGAGTCTAGCCACAGATATGTTTCTTGTTTCTGATGTTTATAAGGCAATGTATGCAGATACAAATGCAAGAAGATTCGAATGAAACCAAATACTGAATATATTCCTACGAGGCATTCCTGGAATGCACTACTATGAGAGTTGTGTCTTGTGTAGAAGGGGAGGAAACACAAAAAAAGAATACGGGGCTGTACACTTTTATCATGGCAGCCTTTTGAGGCGGATTCCAAATCTGAATGGACTTTTATTTCACTGATATAGGCCATAGAATCTTGAAAGCCCCCCCCCCCCAATCCAAGTTCCCTCCACTCTCCCTCTTAACATTATAGTGAGCTGGGAGAAGACAGACTGAGACTCTTTGCCACATTTTTGCTATTGCTGGGGCTTAAAGCATGCTTTTGTATATGTAACCATCATGGCCTTGGTCTGGTTTCCTCAAGGTGATATCACTGCAGAACATGAAACAGAGTTCAGGGGCTGAATGCCCGCAAACGGCTTTGTCTCTACCTGTAACCCTTTCCCCCGGCTAACAAAAGAAGGCACTATGGGAATTGATTAGCATTGTTTGAAAAATGCTTTTGAACAGTATTGTGCATCTTTGAAAGGGTTATGGATTTAGTTCACATTATATGTTGTAAATCTGTACACTGAAATTCAACTTGGGAGGCTTTTAATTAAAAAAAGACATTTTAAATAAACACAAACAGCCACAACAAAGCAAAAAGACTGCAGTGTCCCATGAAAGAAAGTGCAATGTCCATATAGTAACACAATGAGACTTAATACCTTTAGTTAATGCTCCTGATGTGGACACTCCCTTTCCAGCAAAATATTTCAAGTTCTGGCATTCTTTTATCTCTCCAAGGACTTCTGTATTTCTATCTGGCAGTTGGAACTTAGTACATACTTTCTTTTGCATCTCATTCTGCCTTCTCCACGCCTCAATCTCCTCAGTGCTGTTTTTACGTTCTTGTTCTTTTAGCTCTTCTATTCTTTTTCTTTCTGCTTCTTCTAGCTGTTTGAATTATAGGACATTCAGTCTGAAATTATTTGTCTGTTAAGGGAGGGGCAAGGTTCCTCATTAACAACTTATCAGGCAGGTAATTAAGATTCCCACTTTCAGAGACACTGTTTTCAGAAGGTCACTGGGAAGTTAAATATAAGACAGAATCTAGAAGTAGAGGAGCAGCCTGCCCCCTAAAACTCAAAGGCACCTGCATCTCTTCTCTACAGTATCGTCTGAGCATAATGAGGATTTGCAGAAATGCATCTGATTTCCAACAGCAAATGGTAGTTACTGAACAGCTAGTTTTAATTAATTCTTCATCCACTACTGATAGTATAATACCTCATTTCCAGAAGCATTTCAGTATTAGCCTTTTATTTACTGATTTTAATAGGCTTATGAGTTGCTCCAATCACAAATGACTCTGAGCTGCATGTAGAATATACATAGACATTGCTAGCACTTAAGATTGAAGTAGGTGGAGACTGGATGTTCACCAGGCTTGATAACCCATCCAAAAGTTCCACTCCAATGAAAAGGAGGTGAGTAAGAATGAAGAAAAGAACAGAGGACGCAGGTTGAGTAGAGAGAAGCTTTGAGGCTGAGGACTATGAACAGATGTAGGGAAACAAGTGTAATGGGAGAAAGGAAATTAGAATTCAACTGTTGCAGAAAGAATAGAGGACCAGTTGGCCCAAACTCCAGAAGAGTTACAATAAGAAAAGGAACAAAAGGTGTGCAAGGGTATGAAGCTGCCATGGCTTGAGAAAGAAAAATAAAGAATCAGCAATGGGGGTTCAGATGTGAAAATATAAGGCCAACAAGATGTAGAGCTTAGACACAACAGATGGCAAAGCATTGGACAAAGAGTATCTTGGCCTGTAATTAAGTCACCCTTATTTGAGGAATGGTACTTCTGAAGAGGGGGCTCCATGGCCCATGAAGTAGAAAGGCCAGACATGTGTTGTAATTGGGGGGGGGGAGAGGAGAGAAAAGGAAGGAGGGAAAGACCACCAGGAGGCTTGTGATAGGTCAGAATCCTAAGGCTGGAAGGCGAACTAAGCGGACTCGGACAGCAACCACTGGCGGTGCTTTACCTCCTTGGAGGAGGAGGACCGTTTACCTTGATGGCGGCATCCAGAGCAAGCCTGCCGCGTTCCCGTTTCTCTGCAGACGTCGCCGCTGCTTTCGCTCGGGCCTCCTCTTGAGTTTGGCGGACGGCCTCCTCGCGAATTTCCCGCATCTTTGCTTCGTTCCCTGAAAAAGCCATTTCGGCT
>JANHFT010005704.1:0-33695 GCA_032467955.1 Pseudoxenodon macrops | reverse complement strand
TGCAAAGAAAAGTAAGTCAATGACAGCCTAACTATGCAACCATCCAATAAATAAAGTTTATCCAATGTAATAAAGTTTTAAGGTACTGTATATCTCATTCACAAGTTAGACTATAATAACCTCATCATTGATCTACACCGTATCACATTTCTGAAGGGTTCTAAATTGAGGGAGATGATTTAATGGTATTTAATAGCTATATGGGACCACCCTAGGTGATATTTGAAAGCAGAAATGAATGTAGGGGGTCACAGTATATGTGAATTCTTCATTGGATTCCATATACTTTGATTATTATCGACTGTCGGTGTAGCTGCGTCACTTGTCATCATAAGGTTGTGTGGCATTGACTGATTGTGATCAAGGGTACAGAAATGTGGATTTGCATTTTTATTTTATTTTGGGTGAATCATTCTAGTCAGTTAAGATATATGGAAATGTTGATTGGCAATAACTCTGCACTTAACAAGTCGCTAAACAAGGTGGCATGAAAGAAGAAAACTTTCCAGGTAATCTAGCAAAGCCAGATCACCTTTCAAAAGATCTGTAGTACTCTTATTTTAGGTCCAGACTTGAAAAAAAATGCTGTGTTAAATCAGGTTGAAATGCAAGTCTGTTCCCTATATTTGACCGAAAAGCATGATACATTGATTTTTAAATATAAATTTCAGGCTACATGTTCCAGTTCTGGTTTCCAGAAAGAAGCACCCAACGTATGCTTTGTTTTGTTAGGATAGCATGAAATCTTAAACCTTGTCTTCTGTGATAAAGAAACATTTCATTATCTTGCCTCCCCCCCCTCAAAGATTGAAAATCTTCAGGAGCAACTTAGAGATAAAGACAAGCAACTAACTAATTTGAAAGATCGTGTGAAATCACTACAGACAGATTCCAGTAACACAGACACAGCTCTAGCTACCCTGGAAGAAGCCCTCTCTGAGAAGGTAGGTTCTCTTGTTTTCTTCTACAATTTCTTTTTAGAATTGACTCAGATGTTCTACCGGCTGGTCCTTTGGACACAGAAATCTCTCCTAAATGATCAATTTCATTGAACCAGTGATGAAATCCATTTTTTTTTTATTACTGGTTCTGTGGGCTTGGCTTGGTGGATGTGGTGTGGCTTGGTGGGTATGACAGGGGAAGGATATTGCAAAATCCCCATTCCCTCCCTACTCCTGGGAGAAGGCTATTACAAAATCTCCATACCCACCCCACTCTGTATTTGCCGGTTCTTCAAACTACTCAAAATTCCTGCTACCTGTTTTCCAGAACCTGTCAGAACATGCTGGATTTCACCCCTGCATTGAACCATGTACAAAAAACTATAAAGATCTTCAAGATTCATATATTTTGTTTGGGTTAGTAGAGATTTCTGTCTTCAAACACAAGGAATTCATTTCCTAAGGTGCCAAACATGTATTGTGTAAGTGTCTGGACAGCTAAAATTTACAACTTTGGCATTCTCACCCACAGTTCTGATTGGCCCAAGAGTTTCATGTTGGTAAAAATTTGAATTGCTGATGTTGTTGCTAATGCATCCTGATACAGAGCTTTTGGTCTCTGTGATTTAGTTCCTGTTTGCTTTTGTGGGGGGAAAAAAGACATTAGATTAGACTTGTAAGAAGAAAGATATGAACCCAGGAATGCTTGCCAAACAAAATAAGACTAGAAAGGATACATTGTTGCAATTTCATTATATTTGTGGTTAAACATCCAAAACATGATATCTAAAAGCATTTTAACAAGTGTAGTCACCACCTAGCTCAGAGATACTGCAGTTCAAGTACTCTTTGTTTTGTGTTTGTGAATTATGATGTTGAGCGTTTAATAGAATGTGTGACTGACAACAGAACTAGATTTCAGTCAGTAGAGTAGGAAAAATAATAACTAAAATGTACAAGTGCCGCTGTGTAATCAAATTAGTTTTAAGTGATAACTTTAAACCTGCCTACAGAAATTCATAGTATTTTGGGAGATACTTTTTCCATATGGACTGGAGAATTTGCTATTTTCCATTGTGCTTAATTTTCTATTTTTTATTTCCTATTCTATTTTTTCTTCTTTTTACTGATTTTTAAGGGCCACATAACATTGTATATGTATTATTGCATACATTTCCCCCAAAATGGATAATTCTTTCCTTAATGTACACATTTTAATGTAATTTTTCTCATATGCCTATATTAGTGTGCATTTCTCCATCAACATACACATTTGTATAGGTTGTAAAATTGTGAGCTGCATTACAAAATGTAGAAAAATCTGGACTGTATTCTAGTTTGTGTATAACTTTGAAAAATGCAAATTGGATCACTTTGTGACTTAATGTGAATGAAATACTGTCCTTTGTCTTTGTTCTTTCATATGCTGCACTGTCAAAAGATAGGATTGATTTGTCCATGTTATGAAAACAAATGAGGTAGAGAAAATAGTTGCAATGTTGGAGAAGGGATGAAATAGAGACTTGTTTAAATAGGCAGGTTTCATTTTCTGTTTGGCCCTGATTCTCTTGAGGACTATCACAGGGACCCAAGTCAGACTCAAGTAGCCATTTCACATTATTGTGGGTAAAGAATGTTTTTCAGATGCTAAATATTGGGAAAGTATAGTTAAAATAGCATGTGGTTGATAAGAAATACATTAGAAAAATATTTGATTAGAGATAAATTAGGAAAATTAAACAATTGAGAATTAGGATTTCTACTGCATTTGATCCACATCTTCTCTGACAGTTCACTTCTCCAAGAAACAAAACCTTTACTTTACAGTTAGCAAAAAAGAAGATATATACCAAGGGTGGGTTCCGGATATTTTTGCTGCCAGTTCGCTCAGGGTCGCGCTGCATGTGCATGCGCACACAGCAATCAAAACTAGCTTCTGCGCATGCGCAGAAATCCAAGATGGAACTGCCCACAGAGACACTGACGGTACCAGGTCCATGATGTCATCAACAAGTTACTACCGGTTCTATAGAACTAGATAGAACCAGTAGGAACCCACCTCTGATATATACCTTTTTGCACATGTTCTCTTGTTTTAGTTGTGTCTTCGTTTTTTCTTTTCTACAAGATGTTCTCATTATTTCCAATTATTTTACACATGGTAAAAAGTAATGTTAAGTATTACAAAAGTCTTTTTATTGTACAGTCTTATGAACTTTATCACTTTATCATTTTTTGTCCAGAAAAGGTCATTCTCAAACTGTGGTTAAGGGAAGCTCTTAATAAACTGCTCTACAGTAACTTTTCACGTTTAAAATTAAGGATGGGCACTATTTTAGTAATAAATGTGATGTAAGGATAATTTGTATTTGGGCAGAATGCAAAATGATTACTTCCCTACAAGCCAGAAATCTAAGAAAACCTGGAATGTGAGGGGCTGTTGACTGCTGGACAGAGTTAAAAGGAAAAGAAAGCTATAATTAAATTTTAAGACAAGACAAAACAAATAACAAGAGACGATAGCAGCTCTTCTCTACAGTCCTTCTGCAATTTGATATAGAGAAGGGTTTTTGTTAATAAATAATTTATGACTTACATTTTGTATCTATATAACAATATTGCTAAATAAACTTTAATTGTTCATAATCAACTGATCTTCCCTATAAACAAGATAATTTAATACCTGTCCCCAAAGTATTTCTTGTATCCCGATGTCTCATGTTGGCATATTTAATGAAATGTTCAAATATTTTCCAAAATATATTCAGATAAAATATTTATTTCACCAAATTTATTTCAACAAATAAATTACCTGCTGCAATACAATTGGGAAAATTATTATTAATTTATGTCTTTTTAAAATATTTATATGGCTGCCCAACTCACATGCACCCAATTGCTCCAGCATTTTATAAATAAGAACAGGGGCATATCTGGAACAGTTCAATGTAGATTTTCCTTGGTTAAAGGGAATTTACTTCAATAATTTTCATAAGAAGAATTTCAAAGTGAGAGCCACATTTGTGTTCAGACATATTGCTGATGTATCAAGTTCATCTTCCAGGTACAGAATCTGTAGAATACATGTGTTAGACAGTAGGCTGTTTGATAAGAAATATAATGGAAAACCTTTGTTTAAAGTAAGATAAAGTAAGAATATCTAAATTTCCTAGATTATCAGTATTTTGGAATATCTCTCAATAGTTATATCAAATAACCTGGGTACTAAGGTTAAGCTATCAGAGCCATTATATGGAACCCCAGAATAGACTTCTAATAAGAGAACTGACAAATTCACTAGATCTGTTGAATTCAAATCTAGACGAGTCATGAGATTTATCAGCTGAGATCTTGATAGGGTATGGCTACTTCATGTCTTTAGGGAATAGATGCAAGAAGCATTTCATCATGGAACAATAGCTGTCATTTTCTATTGTATATTGCATGGTGTGTGTCCGTGTTTGTTCTTTGGATAAAGTGAACCCTGAAAATGTTAATGCTGTAGAAGCTTGCATTAGTGCAATCTTTAAAAGAACGGACAGTAAAGATATTTAAATAAATTGATTAATTTAATTTAATATGGGTACAACAAATTTGGTGTTTATAATTCTAGGAATTCTGGACACAGGAATTAAGTATGGCTTAATTAATAATTAATTAACTTAATAATTAAGTTATTCAATCAGGGTGGGATTGGGGCTAGAATTGCAATAATAACAAGTAATAATATTCTTCCATTCTGTTTGACATGCAAGAAATATCTAAATTTGCCAGTATTGTATGTTTGCCTTAATTTATCATTGCTATCCATCTAAGGATTTTCAGCCTTCCTATAAAAATGCTTTTAAAATGCAGTAGCTAATAATGCCTGTTCTGTATCAACATTCTTATTTCAAGATCATTGGTATTAGAGATGATTATTTTTCTATGTCAAAAATCGCCCAGTGTGTACACTTGGAAAGTCCCTTGACTGAGACCTGATTAGTTGGTTAAATAAATGGCTTCACTTGAATGTTAAAAATCTCACAATAATATTAACATTAGTTATATATTTGTACATCTAATATGATACATAACTTTTGCCATAGTACTGATCAAACAGAAAGCACTTTTGTGTGATGTACCATATTGTACTACAGAAGAAAAGGGCTAAGGTTATTAGGGAAACACAAATATTTGCACTCTTTTAAGAGTATACCTTTTCAAGTGAAGTATGTATTTCCCCCCCCCTCTTGAGTATATTGCTTGTTTGGCTTCTGCTGGAGGGACTGTTGCTTAATTTCTCCTTTAGCATGTTAGTTTGGTCTGGAATACCAGCACACTGACAATAATTATCTATTCCTTCGAGAAAAGTGAAGAACTACATTAGAAAGTTAAGTTTACATTCTTCCAAATCTATTCTTACATTCTCCCATTTATTTCATTAATCAAATTGCTCTCATGAAATAAACCCCACCCATCAATTTGCAAACATGGCCTACTAGAAGTTATTTACAGAGAGAATCAAGAGTCCATATCCAAGAGACAGATAGATTCCCAAATTCTACACTACCCAGCTTTGCGTAACCTCTCACTAGGAGGTCAGGAGATTGCCTGTCTTAGACAGCAAAAGTGAATTCTCAAGCATCTGAATTCTCCCTCACGTAACATTTTAGTTCTTAGTCAACACTTGAGCCTGGTGGGTGACACTGGAAAAATTCTGACCTCATGTGTAATTGCTTCTATTATGGCCTTGCTATGTATGTTCTGATGTTGAATGCCATGCTTGATGTTCTATTGAAAATGTAATATAGTGCATTTTTAGCTTCTTTTATGTTCACAGAATGTTCAAGCTGCTGCTTCTGTTTTAAAATATAGCCATATTTTTATGCTTTTAGGAGAGAATTATAGAGCGATTAAAGGAGCAGAGGGAGAGAGATGACCGTGAAAGAATGGAAGAGGTTGAATCCTTCAAAAAAGAAAACAAAGACCTGAAAGAAAAAGTTAATGCTTTACAAGCAGAGCTGACAGAAAAAGAGGTCAGTATTTGCAACTAATAAAACTATTTTATTGTAGGGATTCAAGTGTTATAAAGAATCAAATCTTTACAAGCAATGTAAGTGTTATAAGTTGGTTATTAAGACTATTTATCATACTTCAGTTTTGCAATCTTACGCATCTGTTTATAAACAGTGTCATACTATATGGCAGAATCCAGTCAGCATTGGCTATTCTAGCAAAAGCTAACAGTAAAATATGGAGAAGACACCGACAGGAGACCATGGAGTATTCTCGAGCCATAGACTGTAATGTTGAAAAAATAATCTTGAAGGATAATTTGTTTTCTGTACCATTGCTGAGAAAACTGTATGGGTATGTCCTGCACAGGTATTTCCTGCTGTCAAACTTAGATGAAGCAGAACAACCTTGCTATTTTATCTACTGGGTAAGATCTGGATGTGTTCTTCCCTGAACACAATTAGTCTGGATTTAGCATGGATTCTATTAATAGAAGTAGGGATGATTTTCACATCTTTTCACTATCTTCTTTATGCTATTATTATATTTCTCAAAAAGTCTCATAAATGTGTAAACAATTTTACAGAGATTGCACAGGACTATGGAAGGAAGGGAGATAAAGGTTTAAGGGCTGTCTTAAAAGAGCCAACACAATCAATGACTGTATTCCATCATTTCTTCTCGTGGTTCTAGAAACTTCCATACTAATACTGGTTAGCTTACTATAAGACTTTATACATGGGGCTGTTTCTGAAGATAGTTCTAAAAGCTTTGATTAGGTCAGAATTTGTCTAGATTGCTAATTAGAATCATGTCTTGCAATTAGTTGTAATTTATACTGCAGTTATATTTTATACTAGTATTTTGTAATATTGCTCTACTGGCTCTTGCAACATTTGCCAGTCCAAATCAAAGGGCTTCTTTTTTTCTTTGGACTATGGTATTTGAAAGACGACTTTTTTCTATTTAAGCCTTGACGTTATCAACAGAGACCAATTTCTAAAGATAGCAACGAGTGAAACATCTTGTCAGTGTTGTCTTTTTAGGATTATAGAATCCTATCCTCAGAGATGAAGGAGGCAACATTTGTTTTTGCTGAAAAACAGAATCAATTACATTTTGGTTTCAAAATTAGGATGAGGTTGCTGAGCGGATGCGAAATATGCATTTCAACACACGCGCAACTTCCTTTTGCATACCTATTTTTCCCTTTTCTCCACCATGATAGGGAACCTTCACTCTTGCACCTTAAATATATTTGGTGCGGAAATTATTGTTACCCTACGTGAAAAAAAGGAATCCTAGAATGACATAGCTAGGCATTTTGTTCCACTGCTATTTCATGACCTAGTTGATGGTTAATTAGTCAGGTAGTTCAGAATGGGGAAATGTGGGCCAGGATCATACAGAGTAGTGTGAAACAAGTCTATATGGTGGCTTTGATTATGGAACTGAAGCTCTATTTATTTTGCTTGACAAATAAAAAAACCAAAAAAGATTATCTATAGGTTCTGCCTCCATGTGAACAAATTGTAGGTAGATTTCTTCCTTTCAACCAATAGATCCTGAGATATTGGCACTACTACTCATCAGAATACTATATCTCTCACAGTTCAAATCTACCGTGAAAGGTTTACTAGCAATTGCAATCAATTTAGTATCTTCTGGTAATCCCCACTTTCAATTTGTCTCTCGTATCTTTTTTTCTAGTCTAGCTTAATTGACCTCAAAGAACATGCATCATCGTTGGCTTCAGCAGGGCTGAAAAGAGACTCCAAATTAAAGGCTTTAGAAATAGCCATAGAGCAAAAGAAGGAAGAGTGTAGTAAGCTAGAAGCACAACTGCAAAAGGTAAGCATGATGGAATATTAGTGATTCTTACTCTAGTTGCATGTTGGCATTTTTTGTAGTGAGAAATGTAAGTTTCTGTTAGTTTCAAGCTCCAAGTATTAATGATTTGAAATGTTGACATGATGCTTTATCAATTTTTACACTAAAAAAGTATTTTTTGTTAGTTAAACTGTTTGCATATCATGTATTGTTATCAAAGAATTGTTATAAGCTTAAAGTAGAAGAATTTTTTTTTTATTAGTAGTGCTTTAGATTTGTTCATAAGGGAAAAAAACTATTGATATATAATTGAAAATTGGACATTGTCTAGCACATTTAATCACATTTGAACTAACAATTATCAAAATAATTTTTAGAAACACATTAATACATTTAGTGCCATACCTTATTTATCAATATGTCAGTTACTATTATATGTAGTCTTTGTTGAAAGACAAACTCATGGCATATTTCTTGATTTAAGTATCATGTTTGCCTTTCACAATTTGTAAATAGCCATGTTGCCAATGAATTAATCAAGGTACAATGCTTTAACTGAAGAGGGAGAATGTAATATTTCAATTTGACTGTTTCCTGACTTTCATGATACCTTGGAAAGAAATATATAATGTGAGTAATAATTAAAAACAAGGATACTGTTTTAAGATTTTATGCACATTGTGCATGTTATCTGTGTAATCTACAAAATACAAGAATATTCTACTCCTTATACTGCAGTTGATGTTTTGCAGTTCAAGATAGCATACTAAAAAGCAAAATATAGCAGTACACCTAATCACTGTCAGCCAGTTAAACTTTGATATGAAGTAATCTGGTAGGCTCAATATAACACAAAATACATCTAGTGCACCACTATAGATTTGATATCCATACCATATTTGGGCCATGAACACTATACTTAAATTATGTGTAGCAGTTATTCTTTCTTACAAATCTGCATATTTCTGCAGTCAAGCAAGGCCTTCAGAACCCTTCTTGCTAGTTCTGGGAAACTAAATATGATTTTAAAGTGTTAGACTGTCCACTTCAAATTAATATGAATTCTTTTATAATTTTGTTTTTTGTTTTATTTAAACCAGGGTTGTCTACAACTCAGGTCCCAACTATGATTTTTGGAAATAAACCAGGAATTTGTGAAATTAGCAATCAAACTATTGACAATTGAGATAGTTAGTGGGGAATGTGAGGAGATTGGCCTTTTTCCATGGAAGCCCTGTTTATATTTGGCTACAGCTGACCAGTGGTTGACCATTAATGGACCAGAATATTAAACTATCAAGCCTTTTTGCCTCATTCAACTTTTGTAACATTTTAATTGATTTAGTTTACAGCAGCATTATTTCTTTGCAGAATTTTAACCTAAAGACAGATCAGGGGTTTGTTTTGTTTTTGAAGTGGTTTTTTCCCAGATTTGTTTCTGAATGAAAAGAGAAGGCTTTATAAAAGCAAGAATGCCCTCCTCCATTTCATCATGTTATTTCTATCTTAAAGCTAATATCTACATTGTTTGAAGGAAAACATAGGTTATGAATAATAATGATCAACAAATGCATATAAATTTCTGATTTATATTTTATTTGGTTACATTAAATTCAAGTAATCATTTAGAAGAAAATGGTCACTGGAAATCTTGAAATGCAGGCATTTCAGTTTTAAGAAAATCCCTTATTTGGGATGTTTGGTTTCTAATCATAATGTCAACAGTCAAAATGTTTTAATTCCTAACATATATCCCTTTAAAAAATTTATCTTAGAGCAGAGGGTGTCAAACTCAAGGCCCATGGGCCAGATCCGGCCCATGGGGCGCTTAAATCTGACCTGTGGAGCTGACCTGGAAATACCAAAGGACCAGCCCACGGTGCCTCTGCTGGCCAAAATGGATCACAGGGGGCCACATGCACCCCCGCATGGCCCGTTTCCAGCCTGAACAGTATCTGCAGCACTCTGCCAGCCAAAAATGGCCCCATAAGGTGCATTTTCGGCCAACAGAGTGCTGTAGGAGGCTATTCAGGCTGAAAACAGGCTATGCTGGGGCTGCATGTGGCCCCCTATGGTCTGTGTTTTGGCCAGCAGAGACACCACACCCCATTTTGGCCAATAGGATGCTGCAGGAGGCATGCATCCCATCTTTCCTTGCTCCTGCTGGTCCGCGGACGAGAACTACAATGTGGATCTGGCCTTGAAGAAATCCAGTTTGACACTTCTGTCTTAGAGCAATGAAAATTGATGGGTCTAGAAATTAAAGGTATGAGGAAGCTAAACTGTTGCTTATCTGTTGTAAAAGGAAAAATGATCATAATTATAAAAAATAAAAAATGAAACTCTTTCTGGAGTTAGTTTAAAGAGAAGAAATGTATTTTGCACTCCCCTCTGTCCCTGCTAGTTCCATATTTTTATTTTGGAAAACCAGGAATAGATCAAATGGAACCTGAATTAAACTTAGGAGAACATTATGAAAGCAAGACCCATCAAATTCTGAGGTTTCACTTTTCCTGTTTGAAGCATGGAACTGAGAGTTGAAGTGGGAATCCTGAAGAATGTTTCTAATGAAAAGTTAGTTATTGAGCTGGAAAAGGAAATCTGGGTGACAGAGCTGTTTGGGATCACACAATTAAAGCCTTACCTGTAAATGCACAAAAAGGGTGTAGTCATGGTTTCCATCTTGACTTTTTTGACCCCTCCTGTGGATCCCTGCACTGGGCTGTGGTACCATACCTGTGAAAGCGCTGTTGATACATTCATATGAGGTTATAAAAAAAACCTTGTTGATGTTTATTTCAGAAGATGTCCCTGTTTCCAATGTTATATCATTGCCTTTATATTTATCAGCTATAATTTTCCATCACTTCTTAGATGTGGCCACTACTATTACTAATTAAGCTATACACTATTCTATATTCAAATAAAATGGAAATTAAGTTTTATCTTAATATGAAAAGAAAGCTCTACATTTAACAATAAAGTCTAATTAATCTTTCTTATTTCCATCTTTGAACCTTTGATGATAAATTGCAGCCTTGGCCAAAAACACTTCTAATGATTCATTGCTGGAAACCAGCACTTAATGTATCATCAGCAGTGGACAGCTTTCTGTATTTCATGGATTATTTCATTTGAGAAAGGGAAAGTAACACAACCCTTAGATTTTGTACTCTAGCCATTCTTTTCTATGAGCCAAAATCAACATTTATTTTTCCCTAGAGCTTCTCACATCCAGTAAGGAATGCTTAGAAACTTAAAATTTCTTCTTCTTTTTTAAATTCCAAGTTCTTCTGTGCAAATATGCCAGTTTTGCTAAGCTAATACTGTTTTCCTGGATCTTTCCTTCTTTTCCTGTCTGTGCTTCATTCTTCCCACCTTTGCAATGTAGCAAGCTGAACAATTGTTCAATCAGATGTACAATCCCGTAAGTCCTTTCAGAAAGTCTTCACTGTAACATATGAAAAGCATGAGGATCTATTTTACCCATCCTGATGTTCTATTCTTCCTCTGTAGCGCTTTGCGGAACCTATGATGGCTTCATTTGCATTGTGTTAAATTAAGTGGGCTCTGTGGACTTTAAGGCCAATGTTCTTTTTAAAATGGTATTCATTAAAAATTGGACAAATAAACCCTGCATTTGAATTTTGTATTGCCTTCAGGTCCTCAGCTGCTTAATTGTAAGAAAGCATGAAAATATCAAGCTTTATTGTTATTTTACTGCTATGCTTATGGCATACTTTATTAGATCCTTCAAATTAAATGGAAGCTTTGGAAAGTTATTCAACGTTTCTCAAAAATATTAATAAATGCTGTTATCCTGGAGCAAGTGATATCATATAACATGCATTGGTTAGTAAATATTTGAGTTTTAAGTATAAAAAAGATCAGTGTCCAGCATTGGTAATATAATTCAAGTCAATTATTTGACCATAGTTACAAACCTACAGCAAATTCCAGAGGTGGGTTCCCACCGGTTTGGACTGGTTTATAGAGTAGGTAGTAAACTGCTGGTGATGTCACGGAACTGGTTCTGGTCCATGGAGGCTGGCATCTTTTTTTAAAAAAAATTTTTGGGGGGGAGAATTTTTTCCATTTTTTTCCTTCTGTGCATGCGCAGAAAGCAAGTTTGCAGCACTGCGCATGCATTGCCATCTTGTTTTATTTTTTGTAATTTTTTTGTATTTTTTTGTACTGCGCATGTGCACGTGTGCAGAGCGCGCATGTGGCCACGCAGCGCGGGAGGAAGTCAACCAGCGATGCAGTAAGTTAGAACCCACTCTATCTACAAAGGTAGTAAAAGTAAAAGAAATAGATTACAAATACAGTATAATAATAAACAGGCAGATGTATACAATCAAATGGTATTGATAATTCAGGGTATCACTTAGACCATTATATGTTCCTTATACTTTGTAGGAGGAAAGTTTATGGTAGCCCCAAATCAGGAGGAGTCTAATAGCAACTTTGCTGGCTACAAAAACTATTAAAAGCCATCAACTCATGCAAACTGATGCCTTTTAATAAAATCTGTTAGCTTAAAAAACTTGCTACCAGATTTCCCCCTGATTTATGGCAGAAGACAGAAACTTACTGTTACTCTAATAACTTTGCTTTTATTTGTGTTAAATACCTTTGCTTGCATCTACCAAAGCATTTTGCCAGAATGGGGTTGTAAAATGTACATGTGCTTCTCTATGAAAATTACATAAGAAAAGGGATAATGATTGGATCTGTTCCACATGAGCAGGTGTGCTTTTCATATGTCTCCCTCTGAAAGAGCTCTCGTTACTGCAGGTGGCACAATGTTTCTTCAGAACCTTGCAATCTTTTGGAACTCTTTTAAAACACAAGTGTAAGCATGCCAGCAAGACTTTTGCTGAAGTACATATAGCTGAGAGAATGAAATAACTAGTGGCTATTTCAACCAAAGAAATGTCACCTTTACATTTATGTATTCAGCAGCTTAAAAAAAACTTACTGATGAATTATCTGGCTTCTTAAAGCCTTATTAATGTTATTGTGATAGATGGTGAGAGAGTCTATGATAGTTGGCCATGGCCAACTTGCCACAGCCAACTAGTTGCAGGACAACTCACCATGGGACAAGTGTTACACTAATCAAAGAAATAGTGGAATAGCATCATTAAATGCAAAAGGAGAGACAGAATAAAATGTGAATGGCAAAAATAATTAAATAGAATTGTTAAATTGTCCTACAGCAAGTTGGCCGTGGTGAGTTGGTCGCAGCAAGTTGGCTGTGGCAATTTGTCCCATTCCGATGTTTGGGAAGTACCCAGCCTGACAGGGAAGAGGAATCAAGCACAGAGTTAATTTGGAGACACTGCGCAACCACAAAAGGTTAGGGCCTAAGTTTCTGAGAACCTCATCTAACTATTCCCAGGAATGGGCTGCCAGATTGGGGAGATTCTTGTATTATAAGCAGTACATAATAAAATAGTTAGCTTGAACTCTGCGTGT
Source organism: Pseudoxenodon macrops (assembly GCA_032467955.1). NCBI lineage: Eukaryota > Metazoa > Chordata > Lepidosauria > Squamata > Pseudoxenodontidae > Pseudoxenodon > Pseudoxenodon macrops. The sequence goes on along the minus strand of JANHFT010005704.1, from coordinate 20,445 downwards.
GTGGGCCTAATTATTTATGCCTAACACATTGCATAGAGCTTGCTTCAATGATTGAGTAAGAGGAGAGCATACATCATAAATAAATCAGCGTTCCAAATCTGAAAATCATTTTTGAGGAAAAAGTGTGTTTATGTTACATATATTATATTCATGGAAGCTATTTTCCTTTATGCATCAACAGAGTTATATTACTAATGATAGAACACGATGTTATAGTCTCCTATATTATAAAATTATCTGTATTAAAGTTTTGTAATTCCAGTCTGAAGGTAGGACATGTCTCTAAACAAGCTACGGTATGTGTAATATACAGAAGTATTATGCTCCCCCTTAACACAGGAGCAAATTCTACTGTTGTAATAAAAACATTGAGTGAATAAATAAGAGTTTCTTGCAAACATTCCCTTATTCAAATCTACCCTGTAATTGTATTAAGTATTGGGTAGGATTAAGTTCATATAAAACCTTGAATTATTCTTCTTATTCCCTGCTGATTGGGCGTGTCAGCTGTTTTTAGTAACTTCAAGTGTTCCAGGCTTAAGCTGGAGATAAAGTATCAATGAAGTATGATTTCTTTTTCAACAGAAAGCAGATTTCTAGCAAGATAAACGTTGATGAATGGCAAATGGGTGTGGCTGCCACCAAAAGATAGAAATGAGGTCGTTTTTCATCTAGGACTACTCTCTGAACTGGGATATTTTAAACTAGAGAGTAAAGGGGGATTAAAATTACTTCTCATCTGAAGCATTCTAAGGTCCATTTCATTTAAAGAAGATTTCCATCATCTTATCTAAAATATGAAATCTATCTGGAGCCACTATGAAAATGAAAAAGATGCATCATACACATGACCCCAGTATAGAAAGGTATATTATATATGGCCTATAGAAAGGCATTCAGCACAGTTCAGCCTGCCTACTGTTCCCGACAAAGAATCTTAGTGTGATTCAGGGCATAAATATATAAATATCCCCTTAAGAATCTGAAAGATAGTGTGAACTGCATACAAGGTCCGCTGTGAGTAGTGAGTGGGTGATGGGAAGAGACTGACAGAAGAGTTACTCCTAGTGAAGCTTATATTTTGGAAACTGTTCACAGCTCCTCACTTTATATCCTTCCAAAAATACTACACTGATTTAAATTCAATTATACTGGCTTAGTATCGCTATGAAACAGGGTCAATGTGACATAGACATGAAGGATCCTGTCCCGGCTGAGAGGCTGCATGCCACTATTTCATTTTATGAGTGTAAAACCAGAACTTGACATTTTTCACTAGCAGTTCCATGGCGAAAATAAAACATGGTTTGGCTCAGGAAGCTGCCATAGCAAAAGGTGAGCAATGAGATAACTAATCTAATGTATTGTTTTTAGACAAGTTCTTAGTCAGGATATTTTCCTTAACCTATTTATCAAATTGCAACTCATCAGATTTCAATCACAGGTGGGTTCCTGCCAGTTCAGACTGGTTCACTAGAACCGGTAGCAGGAATTTCTACCCGCTCACCAAACCGGCAACGACAGCGAGCTGGACACGCCCCTGAACCAGTCCTCTGGCTGAAAATCATCTGAAAAATAGTTCTCTGTGCATGCGCAAAGCCTTCTGCCCATGCATAGAGGGTTTTCACCCGGAAATGATGCACGCAACCCTGCACACTTCTGGCGCGACTCCGAACCAGTAGGGAAGGTATGTAGAACCCACCCCTGATTATAATATACTCTTTTGAAACAATATAATCCAGGAGGTCATCAAGTCCAACATCCTACCTCAAGGGAAAATAATTTTACTTGAAATGGAATTCCCCCCCTCCGAGCATTATGCTATCTTTCCAATAATTTCCTAACCAGTGATTTGAAACATCAGTTCTACAGTGAGATTCTGTTAACTATTCTGGAAACCTTGTACATGAACGGTTGAATTGTGGTTTATAGGGGATTGTCTCCAATATTACTGAGAAATTGCTCTTGGCTCAGAATTTATTAGTGTGAACAGTTATGGGCAGGTCTGATAATAACCATATAATAGTGGTGTCAAATTCAAGGCCGGATCCAGCCCACAGGGTGCTTAGGTTGGCCCGTGAGGCCACTCTGGAAACATCAAAGGACTGGCGTGCAGCCCTCCTGAGCTCCATTTTTGCTGGCAGCCAAAAATGGAGCTTAGGAGTCTGTTTTCACTGTCAGAGTGCTCAGGCCATCACAGGTACCCGGTCAAGCTGGCTATGCCCACCCCAGCCCCCTGAGGTCAAACACAACCCTGATGCGGCCCTCAATGAAATTAAGTTTGATCTCCCATGGTTTCTGCACATTCTGTATGATCAGACAGAGTTTTCAGTTCCCATCAATTAAACAATATTCTCTAGTAAGACTCACAAAGCATGTCTTCTCTAGCCCTCTGGAACAACATTCCCTCAGAGATTTTCATTGTGAATGGCCCAGAGTTTATTGCAGTTGGACAGTGTCTTCAAGTTGAATAAGTGCAATAAGTTAGACTGCTCCTCTGTACTTTAAATGAGTCTTTAAAAAACCTGCATCTTCCCTCAGGCTAGTTATTAGGCTCCTTTGGATTGTATGTTGTGTGACAAGGATGGTTTTTATTATTGCTCCTGGTCAACTATTATTCTCTTTTATTATTGTGATGTTTCTTGCTTTTAATAAACAAAACAAGGTAATTTTCTGAAAGATGACATTTGGAGGCACTTGAAAATATTAAAGAACTTGATTTTGGTAGATTTATAATAAGCATTTATCTTTCTTTGAAAAGTAATAAAAGGAGAATACATTCTATGTATGTATTCTATGACCTGGGAAGACATCTTTAGATTGTTGGTTGTGTTGGTGGATATGAGCCCTACAAAGTCAGGATCTGTGCTTTTGTGTGCCTGATATCTCTCTCATACTTTCCTTTGCTTTCCAAGCTTCAGTTGGTTCAAAATGCAGTGGCCTGCATGATTGTGTGCCGATGTAGCTATGCACATGTGCCATCTCTCTTGCCAGAGGCTGCATTAGTTTGCTTCCAGATACAATTCAAGGTGCTGCTTCTCACTTCAAAGTCCTACCTGGCTTGGGATCAGGTTATTTGAATATTTAGTAAGTCAGGTAGATGTAATGTCCATCTATCTGACCCACCAGAGCAGGGACGCGGGGAATGGGTCCTCTCTGTTAAGGAGGGGGAATCACGAAGAAGGGCCTTCTTGTGGAACTTCATATATATGTTCTTCAATTCTGATGGTATTTTCTACTATTTGAATCCCATTGCCTCAGTCTTTTTTCTTGTCAGAGGAACTCCATTAAAGAAAACAAGACATAATAGTTACATAATGCTTTTCAGTTGATAGTAATCGCTTTTGTGAAAACACACCAAATAAAAAAAAAAAATCCCTGATTTTGTAACCTAATTTGGTTATAGTTTCTGGTCTTATATAGTTTGTGGATTATAATGTTTTGCTAAAAGACCATATTTTTGAATCTTTCAGTTTGTCCTGAGGTTACCTGTATTTTGTAGAAAATGTTTTTGTTTTCTGCATTAAAGGAATGCTGTCCATTGGATTCTGTTTATCTAAATGTTTGCAGAAACAATGGCCAACAGCAAACAACCTTTAAAGTCAGTTTAGAGGACAGTTGTATATTATAGCCTCCGATCAATCCCAGATATTAACTAATAACTGGAATTGAACCATCTCTGATGGTGTTGTTAAATCCAATTTGAAGGATCTAAGGTATTTTCTTGCATGCATCTTTCTGCTGTCTCATGTATTAATCATACTCATATTTTGGCTCTTCTAAATAAACATGTATTGCTCTTCTTATGCTTATATACCAATGTTGGGAAGAATAAATGATGCATATAACATGATAATAAATAACGTACACTTTTTCACTTTTTTACATTCATTATGATAAAGTAATATTGTTGTGTACAATAATTGGAATAACAAGAAAAAAGAATGTAAGACTGGTTTCTTCATAAAGACCTGATTAGGTTTCTTTCCCCTTCCTCCCAAATTCATCCCCTTCTCTCTCTGTGGGTGTGCAGAAGCATGAAAACCCAGTTGACAGTTCAAAAACTGTGAGACAGATATTCCACACAATAGACGTCTCATGCTCTAGGAGTTTTTAAAAGTTAATTTATAATTCATTCAGCTTTCTATAAATATTTGGAGACAATCAAATTGCATGAGTGTAATTATGACTGTATAAAATAATGGATGGATCTCCTTTTCTTTAAGCTTATCCTGGATATGATCCCAAAACAGCTAAACTCTGTTGCTGTTGCTGCATTTCATCAAAACTAGCAGAGACACTTGACCTTAAATATACCCTAAGTGTTGCTTGGCCTTGAAGACTTGCAAGGCTGAATCAACTATGTACCTTCCCCTGAGTATGCTTTGATAGAGCAGTTGTATGTAGTTCTTTGGGCTTACTCATTAAACCCCAGATGTATATTTGGTTGCCTGCTCTTAAGCAGAAAAAATGAAGGGGTCTTTAATATAGCCCAGCTAAATGTGAATGTTCACATAATTGGTGGTCATTACATTTTCCGATTTGAAATGTTCATAGGAATATAGAATGAGAAGAAGGTTGAAAGGAGCATTGGAGATTTTGTAGTCCTTGCTCAATGTTGAGATATTTTAATTCTTAACTTTGTGTATTGAATTAAACAATAAAGACCAGTAGATATAAATTGAATAAACAGGATGAAGAGGTCTGCAGGTAGCTTCTTTATCCTTTTGATGGCCTTTTGAAAATGAACGAGTGGATAATAAAGGATAAAAAGGATTTTAAAAAAGAGGAAAGTTCTGATCTCCTCTCTTGGAATTTCCAAGCAACCTAATACGAGATGCCTGTTTATAGCTACTAGTGTGATCCCTATCTTTAATACGTTGTAGAATTTTTTTAGAATTCAGAAAATATATTTTAACGCCATGAAGCTGAATGGAATATAAGAAACAAATTTCTGAGAGCAGAGTTAATGTACATAGTCCTACACTATCCATAGGCTATCTGGAGTATATTCTAAACCTGTGTGATAGATATTGCAGTACACTCATTATTAGGCCTTCTCATGGTACTCTTTCTTGTTTTTTATCAGTGTACAGCACTGATATCTATAGCATATACATGAGATGTACAATATGGGGGCCATAAATATGAACCAGCCCCTAGATGCAACTAATGTACAAAAACCCATACAAAGAGCTCAACACATTTTGCATAGCAGCCCCCCCCCGCAACTAGGAATGTCCATAGAGGAAGGAAATTAAAAAGTCAACATGGTGATCACAACTATAGGTACTCCTTGGTTAATGACAGCAATTTGGACTGGGAACTCTTTTGTTAAGTGACATGGCCACATCATGTGATCAGCAACCCCCTGTGAGCTTCTCCATTGACTTTGCTTTTTGGAAACTGGCAGAGAATACCAATCACATGAATGAAGGATGCTGCAACTATCATAATTGTGAGGCAATTGCAAAGCATCTAAATCATAATCATGTGATTGCAGTGACAGGATCTCCGAGGACCTGTGTAAATTCTCTTGTTTAATGCTGTCATAACTTTGAACAGCTGCTAAATGAATGATCATTAACCAAGGACTACTTGTACAGTATTTAATCAAAGCCATGTTCTGATTTAGCGACCATGTTTATGTTTTGACTGTTCTTTGCAGATAATTTTGCACATTTATATCTTACTATAAGTCCAGCAGTTCTCAAATCAAAAGGATTATTCTGAACCTTTTGGAATTGGTTTAGATGCAGATTTGACATCTAAAGGTAACTGAGGCATATGGGTAGTGTTGGATTTTAAGATTTAGTGAATGTGGTCTAGATAGCAGGTTGCAGACCATGGTGCCTCTGAAACCGCCAGCCAGTGGTGGTATTCAGCCGGTTCTATCCGGTTTGCGTGATCCGGTAGCAGTGGCTGCGAGAGGCTCCACCCACCCACCCGGACACCATCATGTCCCATTTTTGACATTCTGCGCATGCACGGAAGGCTGTGCGCATGCATGGGGTGGTGCGTGTGAATGAAGCTAATGCGTGCGTGCTCACATTTGCAAACTGTAACGAAGGTAAGTGAATACCACCCCTGCCGCCAACCACTGTTGCCAGTGAAACATCAGGAAATCTGTTGCTTAGACCATAGTCACTAAACCCTGAAGCTCAACACATACTGGCCATAAAAGCCTATACCAATATATTGACTCTAAATTCTTATTCAACAACATGGGCAGAGTTATGTGTTCTCTGATGGCTGGTTATCCATTGAGTCCAATTCAGGATGCTCATGTTAATGCTTAATGCCTTAAAAAACTTATAGACTCAACCACTTACAACCTGTCTCCCTCGTGAAGATTATTTTGCTGCTGCTGTTTCCTTCCCTCAGTTGTAATCCTCTCTTAAAGAAGTGATGTATGGTCTAGATATCCCAAGAATTCCCACAGAGATATTAAGAACTTACTTAATATTAAGAACCCATGTTTTTATTTTATGAAGCTGACACCTCACAAAATACTTTTTTTGAGGGTGTGTGTGTGTGTGAGCATTTGTCCAGTCTGAAATCGTCCCCACAATCTACAATGTGTTTCCATCTTGTTTCTTTTCAATATTACATTGATTGAAGATTTTACTTATGAAAGCCTACCTGAAAAACCAAACAAAAATATTATTCACCAAAGGTTCTGGTTCATTCTTCTACTGATTATTCACCTTTGTTATTCCGCATCTATTTATTATTTGAAATGGACCATATAAGCCTTCACATTTTTCCCTCTGAAGAAAAAGTAAGTCTAGGAAATAGAACAAACATTTGCCCAAACTCTCAACATCTCAGCTATTTAAAAAAAATATTTTCAAAACTCTAAATATAATACTTTTGTTTTATTTGCCAAATGGCAAGTGCAAGGACTTCTTTAAATGAACAACTATAATATCAACTCAGTATATATCATAGATATATTTTTAATCTCATATTCTCAACATCCTTTGTAGTTATACCCCAAAATCTAACATGGATTATTAAGGTGCAGAAGTGTCATGACCTTATTCACTGTACTCTGAAATAACTTTCAACCAACTTCAACCAACCAATTCTATTCAACTATTCAACAATTGTTTCACTAAGTACATAGATAGTGTATGTCCCACAAATCGGATTTTACCATAGCTAATTAATTTGTGTTGTTTTCTACTGTTTACCTTCTTCTGTCCCATATCCTACAATAGACATAGCATTATTGAATTTTTCATTTTAGGATTTCTAGATGAGATTCAGGGACTGTATTTGCAGCCTTCAGGTTCTAAGGCACTCTCTATTAGACAATCCAAGATGCAATTTCATAAAACTCACAATTCACATTAAGAACATACTTATTTTGGACTTGAACAAGTTTGCACTGAATTGAATGGAGGTAGCCTACAGGAATACTTGACAACTGTGTATTTTGTAAATGGTGTAAATTAAATTTGATTTATGGAGAAAATTATTCCCTTGGTGTTTAATCTTAAGCCTTTTCAATCATGGCAAATTCTTTGTATTTCTAACTTTTCCATTTAGAAAGTATATTGTATATTAAAAAGTTTACATATAGGCAACAAATGTCACACAGCTCAATTTCTTTGTGGATAAATGGAGCACTTATGATTTGTTTAGAGTTTTAAAATATGTCTATGCAGGAAACTCGCCACTTTTGAAATGTCCTCAGAAGTTTCTTTGAGAGTAAGAGATCCACTCAGACTAAACCTGTCTTGATTATCCTCATGCTTGACTAATATGTTACATGCAGATAAACTGCCCTGACCATTAATTCATTAATATCTTGATTTTTGTACATTACTTCATATTTTCCCGAAACTCAAGAGTTGTTCAAAACTGAAAAAAAGTCATTGCAAAGCATGTCAACCTTCAAGAAGTAGATATCAATGTGATCTTTTTATCTGAAATGTAAGCTTCGTTTAGCCTGTCGCTGTTTTCTTGCTGGTTTATTTTCTGAAGTAATAAATGTGCAAGGAATAGAACCAACACCGAGACGTGTGCTGTATTATGAGCTAGAAGCACAATATGCTGTCTTTTCAAAGCATCCGTAAACCTTTAAAATGTATTTGTGTACATTGAAAAACTGTTCTCTGAATTGTGTCTTTAATGTGCACTGCAGTTAAACTACTTGTTTTCTCTCTGCCTGCTCTTTGAAGATGCCAATTAGGAATAATGGGAAACAAGGGGTAGGCTAAGCATTGCAGTGCATTCTTGTTTACATCTGTGTGTGATTATTTCAGTGTAATGTTTTAAACCCTTTTGGCCCATTCATGCTCTCAATGACATTAATGAGGTTTTGCCATTAGCTTTAATGGGAACAAGACTGGGCTTTGCACTTTTCTTTTCTGTTGTGTTCATTGCATTCTTTCTTGTTTGTGAACTGACCAGCCACTCATGCATGTGTTTGCCAGGTACGTTTATTTGTGCTGTTCCATGAGGGGCTTCTTTCTCCTTATGTTTCAGGTTAAGTATTGGCAGAATGAAATGAAATAAGGGAGGAAAAGGGGGATTTTGGGTAAAACTATTGGTTTCAGGCATTCACATCTTGTCTGAAATAAATAACTTACATTAAGTTGTTCAAGATTTGCTTAAAGTAGTTATTAAATCAAACCATATCAGGTGTAGACTTAAGTTAACTTGTTCAATGTGATTTTTCCAGGAAGAATTTTATTTCTAAGAACTTAGAATTGTGGTCTCACCCCCCCCCCCCCCGCCTTCCCCAAATAATGGGATATTGAAGTAAAATAGTTTTTTCCCAATAGCAATAAAAGGTCACCAACTCACAGAACACCTAGTTACAACTTTTATTATAAAGAGCTTAGCGGTAAAGAATAGCACGGTTACACTAGGGGGGAAAGGCTAGTGATTAATTGTTTTTTTAAATTTAACAGGCTCATGAAGCTGAGGAAGAAGCTCGGAAGAATCCAGAATTTGCTGATCGATTGAAGCAGCTTGACAAAGAGACTGCCTACTATAGAGACGAATGTGGCAAAACCCAAGCCGAGGTGGACAGGCTCTTAGAAATCCTCAAAGAAGTAGAGAATGAAAAAAATGACAAAGATAAGAAAATTGCTGAGCTGGAAAGGTACATTTCTTATTGTCTGTGTTTCCTCATAAATACTTTCTATATCCCTGCTTGATGAAAAGAAATAGCAAAATGTATCATGGTAGTAGGCAAATGAAATAGACCAGCACCATACGTGACACGACAGGGTTTTTAGAAAAATATGGTTCTGTGTAAATCGTTTGTCCAAATGCTTTTGAAGATTCAGTACGATAATAAAGTCTCAGCTCCTTTATAGAGAAAGTTTGCCTTACCAACCGAACCAGGGGTTGGAGGAATGGGGAGACTGAATTAATTTTTTTTCTTTCAAAAATTGAAGGAGAAGAGAGAGAAAAAGTATAATATGATAAAAAATGAAAATAACATGGACATCAGACTTTGCTGAAAGAAATTGGGATGTAATAAGAGTCAAATAAAACTAAATACAAAAATAGAAATGGTACAATAAAAGGTTATGAATGTAAAATTATTTAGAATTTTGTATTTAGAACAAAGTAGTGAAGCACCTGATAACTTGAAATGTCTTTTGCATCAAATGTTTGTGTTTGTGTTATGATTGTGTCAATGAGGCCATGTTAAATCAACATAATCCACATCTGTGTTTTAACAAAAGCACACTAGTACACAAATAAAATTAGATTGTATAAAAAGTACGGTATGATTAGGAAAATTCCTTTATTTGCATATAATAAACAAATATACACATCTTGCTAGCAATTGTCTTAAAACTGGTTATTGCCACAGTATTCAAACCTCAAATTTCTAGCATCAAAATGGTCTAGATGTTGCAACTAATCTTCGAAAATAAGGGGTGCTCAGCTATAACAAAAAATAAGATTTAGCATAATATTTTCCAGAATCAATTAATAAAGAGCTAGGGTTTTCTTTTTCATTCCTTTTTACATATATTTTTTACATCCTCAGTTTCTTCCCAGCATTCCAATTTAATTTTGTTCAATTTTTTTCACCAATTAAAACTTAAAAACTTAAAAAGAAAACAGAGTAAGAAAGAAACAGAAATGTACACATTACTGTGATTTTAATTTATAAATGGTCCTTATAAATGGCTTTTCTTTTTCCTGTGGTTGATGCGCACTTGGTTACCACATTAGATCTCTGTATTTTTGAAATTAACTAGATTTAGTGTCTCCCATTTTTATACTAGTAGTCCTTCATTTATGACAATTGAACCCAAAATATCTGTTGCTAAGTAAGACATTTGTTAAGTGAGTTTTACCCCATTTTACGACCTTTCCTGCCACAGTTGTTAAGTAAATTACTGTAGTTTTTAAGTTAGCAATACATTTATTAAATTAATCTGGCTTCCCCATTGATTTTGCTTGTCAGAAATTTGCAAAAGATAGACCACATGACCCTGGGACATTATAAATATGAATCAGTTCCAAGCATTTGAATTTTGATCATGTGACTGTAGGGATGCTGCAACAGTTGTAAGTGTGAAAAACGGTCATAACTCCCTTTTTTTCAGTGCCGTTGCAACTCGAGTGGTCCCTAGACGAATGGTTGTAAGTCAAGGACTACCTGTAGTGTCTTCTATTAATAGGCTAAAGTTCTCCACACATGACCATTTTAAAGCTTCTCCACAGTGCCTAAATCAGCCTCTTCATTGGCTGCCAAATTGATTAATATCTGCTGACATACATGAGCAATCTACTAGTGACTTGTACATTAGGTCACATCAGGCAAAAGAGCCAGAGTTCTGTTTCATCTCTTGGTGATGATGACTTTGATGGGGCAGGAAGAGGCAGGCTTCACTCACTCGTAAGTCGTGGGACTGCCCTTCCCGCCAGCTGTGGCACTCACTGCCAACTAGCTGTGTGTGTAAAAGATGCTTCAGGGTAGGTAATACATTAGAGTTCAAAGGCAGAGTACACATAAGAGAAAGAAAAGATAACATTTAATTTTGTTTTATAAGCATAAAAGGAAAGAGACTAAGGCATTATGTTTGCATATTTTGAAAAACTTCAAAAAGAAAGGGGGAAAAGTATTTTTCTGGAATCTGTCCAAGCATTCATTTGGAAAATTAAGAAGTTTGGGAAAGGATGTGTATGCTAAAATTCAATGCCATGTTTTTTAGGCTAGCAGATAATTGCTGGATTCATCTATAGAGTCCCTTACTGCTTCAAAATCTCTAATCCTGTGCATGTAGTTATTTGCTTTTTAAATATTACTCTTGTTTCTAAAGCACGCTTCCAAACTTCAAAAATTGTATAAAAGTTGCAGAAGTTTTAATACTTTTTTTTACCGCTAAGGTTCATGTAAAGAAGTGAAAATATTGTCTTCTGATCCAAAGTATTAATGCCTTACTATGTAGGATCTTCTGTGTAGATCTTCTTGTTTCATTTTTGTTCTTTCCTTGAAAAAAGGAAAGTGACATTTACATTGAATGGAGAATTATAGTATAGTAATGCCTTGATTTAATGGACCATTTATAGGGAGTGGGACATAAAGGTATGCTTTTTGAGGCAATTCGCCTGAGGTGAATTATGACATCAGTATAGAAATGACATAGATAGATGCAAATGATGTAAATCTCATTCAACGGAAAGTAAATTGAAATGGCTAGTCTGGGTTTCTTCATAGGCGAGAGACTTGTCCATTTTTTTTCATGGTTGTATCCAGACAGATGATTTGTCCATTGCATCTGAAGTCAGTTAAAGGGGTGATCAATTCAATTAAGATTTTACTGAAATTCAGAGATCTTTCAGATTGAGTTATTCTTTAAATCATTTTCTTAATTCTTGTACAATTTTTATTTTTTTGATAAAGGGATAAAATATTGTTTAGGTTTGTTACAGTATATGCACGTGTGTGTTTGAGAGCTTTCTCCAAGTAATTACAGCTACATCAAATTCATTCTGACATCATTGTAGGGGTCAGTAGAACTATCTTTCCCTGCATGTATATCAGGTTATTCTTAAACTCTATTATCATGAGAAACGTAAGCTAGCTTTCTATTAGAGAAGAATTAGGAATTACAAATTACTCCAGCTGAGAGGAAAATATCACAGTATTGTAGTTTTATGATTTCAATTAAACAGGAGAAAATATTTTGATGAATTATTTTTCTCTATTCCTCATTATTGGAACATAAAGTAATTTTCAAAATGTAGTTTATTGGTTTATTTTAGGATAAAGTTTATTTTCAAAATGAAAAAGGGTAATGGGAGACAGGAGAGAGCTGCAGAAAAACACCCAGAGCACTGAAAATAGGTAGTTTTTCTTCTCCTCTTGCATCTCTTAAAGCATTTCTCTGAAATTAAATGGAGCTCAGGCAGAATTAATAGGAGCAAGTGCTTTTTTTGCATAGTGCATCATTACAGTGAAAATGTTTAAGAATTATTAAAAAAAATTCTTACTGAGAATCAAAGAAATCTACCATCTTCTTTTCACTTTTTTCTTTCCCTGGCCTGGCAAGATTGTTGGTGAGGCTCTTTATCAATATTAGCCTTTTTTGGGACTGATATGCTTCTCAAACTTCCTTTACTGTATAACATATCAGTACTGTATAACATATTCTGTATTTAATGTAAATTAATATACACAATCATCAGATGATGACTAAATCTGACTCCTTCTCCCTTTAAGTCAGGCATTCTAATTCTAGTAGAAGAATGAAAATCTTAAAGAATGGACCATTTCTTCAAGGGCTGTGATAGGTGTAACTTGCAGAGGTTGTAAAGCTCATTGGCTGTTGTTTGCTCATATTTGATATACAATCTGTGTGGTTTCAGTATGCAGATTTCCATTAATAGGATTGGTTGAAAGGGTTGCCATTGAACTGCTATCAGATAATTCTGTTAAATGAACTACCAGATAGTTCTGCTAAAGGAAAAGTAGGAAAATAAGAATAAGAAGTAAAGAAACCAGCATACCCAATAGGTATTTAATGGTTTCTGATGTTCCCCCATCTTTTTTAAAATAGTAAATAAATCATCTTTTGCAAAGTAGTACAGGAATGTGCACCTGTGATGTCTCTGGGGATTATTTTACTTTGGCCTTAGATAAGAGTTTGTATATTGCTTTGATTAATTGAAAGGACATGTTAAATATTTTTTGCAGAAAATAAGTTATCAGGCATCTGGATATTCTCAGCGATGAAGTATTAGTCTTATTCTTGGGACTGAAAAAGATTGTTCTCAGCTTTAGCAAGAACTGTATTTCCATAAGAAAAAGAGTGTCTTTGATCAGTGTAAGTGATCAGTACTTGAGAATCACCAACATAAGAATTCTTTGAACGTGTAGCCAAGCCATTTAACTTCCTTTATTTTTCATGGGTGAAGATGACTTGCTCATATGAGTCATCTGAAATCCAAGAAAGAATGCCTCCTGCCAACCACCTGGCTTTGTAGTTGCCACCATCTTCATTGTGGTTTCCTGGACAGGGAGAGTGTGTCTGAGGCAGATTTTTTTCATAGTAGAAAAGCTATTGCTTTTGTACACTATTCACACAATTCTGTCTTGATTTCCTTTTTTAAAAAGTATGGTAGATCACTGATATCGTAATTGCTCATTTTTATGTTGTAAAACTAAAGTTTTCCCCCCTTTATTTCTTCGGTATCATTTTATCTCTGTCTGTCTTTCTGTCTGTCCGTCCATCCATGTCCAAATGGCTGCTTTCAGTCTGCTTCAGTCAGCTTGACCTTCAAATCATAACTGATATGTTTTCCAATTATTCCATTCATTTATCAAGTCCCCTAATTCTTTAAACATGAGTATAGTTTCTCTAGCTGGTAGAATTTAAAAGAATAACAACATCCTTTGTTACAGGAAGGGACCTTTGTACTCTGCAACCTAATTTTGTTTACTTTTCCCTTTTTCTTTTTATTGTTGATAGACTTTGCCTCAGAGCTTCCTGATTATCTCAAGCATTTTATAATGATAACTTTATAAAATTCAACATTATAAACTGACATACTGTAAGGGAAATACAGGAGCATTCCCCTGGCAAGGCGTAACGTCAGTCACAAGGCTTTGAAATATTTAATAGTGTGCGACAGAGTGAAAATATCTCTAGATAAGATCTATAATTTCTGAAACTGAGCTCCATCAATTTCAGTCAATGCATTTGTATCTGTTATTTAGTTACAGTTAGATAGCTGCCACTGGATCAGAATAAAAAGAGAATTTGATACCATTCATTATAGATAGCACTACCTTCCATTTTCTCTCTCTCTAAACCTCTCATAGTTTCTTAAAGATTAAAAAGAGTTTCTGTGAAATTTTATAGTAAATATTTCTGGTAAATAAACTGTTATCTACAGAGTCGTGTGTGTGTGTGTGTGTATATGTGTATGTGTGTATGTTTGTGGACATATGATGAAGTACTCTTGTGTGAGGATTTGTAATAAATGAGTGTGATACTTTTGTTTTTTAAAAAGAGGTTCTTTTAAAATCCCACAACTCATATCTTCATTAAATGTACTCTTTGAATTAGAAAGGGAAGTTAAATATCTTCTACCGTAGTAGAAGCTAATTCCCAGCGAATACAATTGATAAATAAATAATGCCGGAGGAACATAGCAGATAAATTATTCCTTGGAGTTGGCATCCAATATGCTTCACTATTTCCATTAAAGCAGAAGTCAGTATTTTGTCTGGCATTCTGCTCTGCTGGTCTTTTCTAATTTAAGGCCACAATATTTTTTGCAGTTTCATATATATATTGCCTTTGGATAAATATGGAACATTTTCTGTATCAACAGCCTCTCATATATGTAATTATTATTATCTGTCTTCATAACTTTTCTCCAAGCTAAACTATAGAATTTTGTTTCTGGTTGTCTTTCTCTGAATGCATTTCAGTTTCTTATTAACAGAGGGACAGAATCAAAATCATGTGAAGTGTTAGTACCACTTTATAATGCCTGGGTAAGGCGACGCTTGGAATACTGCATCCAGTTTTGGTCACCACAATATAAAAAAAAAGTTGTTGAGACTCTGTAAAGAGAGCAGAGAAGAGCAACTAAGATAGTTATGGGACTGGAAGCTAAAACATTTGAAGAATGGTTGGGTATATTTAGTGTAATGAAAAGAAGGACTAGGGGTGACATGATAGCAGTGTTCCAATATCTCAGGGGCTGCCTCAAAGAAGAGTGAGTCAACCTATTCTCCAAAGCAGCTGAAGACAGGACAAGAAGTAATGGATGGAAACTAATCAATGAGAGAAGCAACTTAGAACTAAGGAAAAAATTCCTGACAGTTAGAACAATCAGTTAGTGGAAGAACTTGCCTACAGAAGTTGTGAATGCTTCAACAGTGGAAGTTTTTAAGAAGAGATTGGACAACCATTTGTCTGAAATGGCATAGGGTTTCCTGCTTGAGCAGGAGGTTGGACTAGAAGACCTCCCAGATCCCTTTCCACTCTGTTATTCTGTTATATTAGAATGTCCAATTTACCACCTTCTAAACTGACACAAATTTCCTGTTAGTCATTCAGGTTTTTCCACCCCCAAATTAATATCCAGACTCATGATTAATATGAGCAAAATAACAAATAATATTTGGTTACTAAAATGTGAAAATAAACATAATAATGTAAATTTATTTGCAACTGGTGAATATGAATATGTGAGTGTGGATTAATTTACTGCTATGGTAGATTGTAGTAATTTTGTAATTTTATTTCTAATTTAGTTTCTGCTGGTCTTTACTTGGAGCAGATGTCTTTTGCTGTTAGAAGGACCCTCACAAAAGAATGCCTTTTAACAAATCATCCAGAGGCTCTTTAATTTTTGGATTGAAATAAAAGAAGTAATATATCTTTTTGCATATGTTCCCCAGGTGCATAATTTAGTTATCTTGTGTTTTCATTTGCCAGCAGGATTCCAAGTCACATGTATTTAACTTAAGATCTATGCATACTATGTATTTGTATGATTGCATAAATATAAAATATTTCAGTGTAAATTAAAACTCAGCCAGTAGCATTCTTACAGATTGCTGATAATCACCTGGGAAAAACTGGTGAATATTACTGTTTGTCTTTTTTAGTGAGACAGACTGTAGGCATCAGCAAATCATTTTACTATGGCACCATTAGTTTTACCAACAAGAATGAATAATTAAAGTTTTGAAGTTCAGTTTCTTTCATTTTATTCTATGACAGATAATGGTTAGATGTAGATGAACGTATAAGTCCCGCTAGAAACTTGTGGACTAATATAAAGAACATTTAATGGTCTGGGAACATGGAGGTATGGATTAAACTCATATAGAAATGCATTAATAAATTAGATAAAATTTTCAGAGGAATATTTGTCCCTTAATATTTTCCATGTTTTAATACTAGTCCATTGTCTGATTCTTTGCTTCATCTGGTAAAGCTTTCAAGTATTAGAAGTTAGCTCTGTTTACCTTAAAAGTTACTTTCTAGCTTGCAAAATGAAAGATAGCAGCATGGAGACAATTTATTTAATGGTTCTTTTATTCTTGAATCTTTATAAGTTGTTGAGAAATCAGACAATGCAAAGGAGAACTGACCCCAGACTACTTATAGAATTTGAAATAATTATTAAAAAAAAAATCATCTCAGAATTTTTTTCTGGAATCATTTTTACATTTGGCGTCAATTCTAAGGGAACTATGGAAAATATGACTCTGCCTAAAATTCTCTATTTGTATCAATGTATTTTATTATTTATGGAAAACATTATGAAAGGATTATCCAAATTTCAGTTCTTTCCTTGTTTGCTTAAAGAACAAGAATGTAAGGGAACACTCTACACTATGTCAAATACTATGATGAGGATGAAGACTGATAAAAGCAAAGTCCATTCCTAGACTTATGATAATGTGTGTCCCAGATGCTGATATTGTGCAACAGAAAAAAAGTTTCAGTCATTAGGATTATGGGAGATTTTTCTTTTATTCCTTTTAATTAAGAAAGCTGATAAATAACAACCACTTTAGAGTAAGCTGTCACTAGAATATTCAAATTGCCTTTCATTATTATGCTGTCACTACCGATAAGCCAAATAGATACTGGCCTCAGGTCAAAGGTTTTCCTATCAGGTTAATTTGACAATAGTCTTCAGAATACATTGTTCATTTCTGGGCTATCTTATATGAGCTGGCTCCCAGTGGATTTTATTCTAAATTTTGATATGATTTCTGTAAATAAGGAATGTAGAATTATAAAGGCTGAGTATTTATCCTTCATACATCAAAAAAATACAAAGCTAAGGGTTAAACAAATGAAAAACAGATTTGAAAAAAGAAAAGGCTCAGGAAAGAAAAAGAGTGAAAATGTAAGAAAAGGCAAAGGAAAAAAGAAAACTGAAAAAGAATGAATTCCAACTTTCTTTGGTACAGATATAAGTAAAAATATATATCAAACTCTTACTCTAAGATTAACACTTGTCTACATTATTTCCATAATCCCTTGTTTAATCATCAAAGCCCAGATCAACTTTTAATTTCAGTTTCTCACAAAAACTCCAGTAATGGTTTTTATCACTTTAATCACTATTTGTTAACGAAACTGATTTATTTAATTGCACCAAACTCTAAATAAAACAGGAATGGAAAATCCTTAGCTGTAGTGTAGACCCATGCTTCTCAATTTTGACAACTTTAAGGTGCAACATTAAGGTGCCTGGGGAATTCCCCAGGCAGCATGAAGCTTGCCCATTTTAAACTTGCCAAGACTGAAAAGCACTGATCTACAGATAGGGATTTTTCCATCCCTCTTTTACTGGTCCCTACTTACTTATGAAAAATCATAATGCAAAATCCCCATTTTAAACTCACCCCACAGTAATGATCATGCAAAAATCCAAACTATTTTCCTGCCTGGAAACCAAAACAGGACATGGGAGAATGCCCCCTGTATCCCGTTCTGGGCCTGGAAGGCCTCCTGCACCATCCTGGTAGCCAAAATGGGGCAAGGGGGGAATGTGATGCCTCTCCATGCTTTGTTTTGGGCCTTCTGCACTAACCTGGAATATAAAATGGGGCAGGGACTCCTGTGAGGGGCAGAGCAGAATGGGGCAGGGTGAGCGAGAGGTGGGATTAGCCGGTTCTCTGAACTGGTAAAAAAATCAACAACTGGTTCGCCCGAACTTGTGCAAACAGGCTGAAGCCCACCTCTGAACTGCACTCTATTTTTATTTTATCAGAATGTCTTTGGCATCTCTGAGTGGACAAAACAAACTTGGAAACAAAAATGGTGCTCTGCAGCATGAAATTATTATTTTTAATTAAAGTTTTAATATATATTATTATGATCAGCCTGAAATAATCCTCCTCCTTCTCCTCCTCTTTCTCCCCCTTCTCTGATTTACTGCTAATTTTTTTCCAACTTTTTAATTTTTTCTCCCGTTTCTCAGATGCCTCTTGAACAAATAATTCTGAGGCAATAGTTCTAAATTATTCCTTGGGTTTAAGTTTAAGGCAAAAAGGAATCCTCTCCCCCAGTTCCAGTCACAGTTCACCTACTTCACTCCAGGACCAGTCTTAGTTGTTCTTCGGTTATCCCAACTTTGTGGTAGCCATCTTTAGGCTGCCTCTTCTTACAGTGGCTGAGAGGGAAAAAGAACCCTGGGTCAGACAGGAGAGCTTCAAGTCTCCTCGACCTCACAGGGCACCCATCTTTGCATCACCGCCCCTACAAGGTGGCTTCGGCTCCTCTCAGAGCCCACAAACAGGGAAAGCTAAGCACAGGGAACATAGAGACCCATTCCCTATGTCTGATATCACCGTGATGTTAACCAGGAGTCAGATTTACTGTTAAATTTTGACCTCTCTATATATATTTGCTCAGAAGTACACACAGAGAGAAAGAGAATGAGAGAGAGAAAAATGAATATGCATTATCTACTCATGTATTGAATGTTAAAACACATAAAAATTATTGTTAAGAAAATAGAAGAGTTTATGTGTATGTGTAAAATGTTATCTCCACCAGAAGCCTAATTTTATTATTCTTGTGTAGCAAAATTATAGGCTTAATTAAAGAAATCTGTTCTTATAATCCAGCCATTTTCTCTTCTGCAGTGGAGTTGATTATATAATTTGGTTTACTAAGGAATGCCAACAATGTGTTAAGTATTCTCAGCTTGAATAATCATTAATGTCTTTCCTTTTATGAAAAAAAGGAAGTGTTTCAAGTGTTTTTTGGTTTCTTCAATTATTTTTTCTGAATTTTAATGAATCAGTATTTTCCATAACAATATTTATTTTTAAATAAAATTTATAGGCCACCCATTTTATCTCAGGATAATTTCTATACAGGCTGAGATAAATATAAAATCAATATCTATAGTTAGAATTCCCATGTAGGCTAGTACTACAAATAAAGATATAACTGAGCATATACAAATAGTTTTTCTATCATCCTGTGATGGTTTTCTGCCTGTTTTATTTTGAAAAGTAAAACTTAGTGAGATGTTTGAACCAAGGGAATGTTAAATCTACCTTTGGAACAAGGTTCTTTTTTCATAGGGTTGAGTTTTGTGGCCATGGCACTTAGAGTGCTATATCAGAATATCTACAGTACATAAAATTATGATATTTAAAGAAAAGTAGTTGAAGAATATGGAAAGCTTATGACCATCACATTGAGTAAATATGCACTGTCGGGTTGCTGCATTGTCTGCAACCATTTTAGGATAGTGGAATAATGGATGACACTGTCCTGTACTCCCCTCTCATTTCAGATGTGTTTTCTCATGGGCGCACATATGCACAGTAAAAAAAATCTGAAAAATTCCCCACCAAAAAAGGGCCAAAACCAAGATGGTGACTTATGCGCAGTGCCAGAAGAAAAAAAACCTGAAAATTTTTTTTTCCAAAAAAGAAAAAAGATGGCGGCATCCATGGACCAGAACCGGCTCCGTGATGTCACCAGTGGCTTACTACCTACTCGGTAGAACCGGTCCGAACTGGTAGGAACCCACATCTGATACATACATACCTTTACTCAGGCAGGAAAGATCTTTCAGCTTAGTTAATGGTTGCTAAGATCTGTGATGTCTACTACAGTTACATTTAACTGATCTCTTGTTGCAATCCAGTAATTATAACAGAGAATTAACAAAGTTGCAAGGGACTTTGAAGATCTTGTAGTCTAACCCCCTGCTCAAGCAGGAAATCCTCTACTATTTAAGACAAATGGTTGTTCAATTTCTTCTTAAAATCCTCCAGTGTTGGAGCACCCACAACTTCTGGAGGCAATTTGTTCCACTGATTGCTCATTCTGTCAGGAAATTTCTCCTTAGTTCTAAATTGCTTTTCTCCTTGATTAGTTTTCATCCATTGCTTCTTGTCCTGCCCTCAGGTGCTTTGGAGAATAGCTTGACTCCCTCTTCTTTGTGGCAACCCCTGAG
>JANHFT010005703.1:49125-69843 GCA_032467955.1 Pseudoxenodon macrops | reverse complement strand
ATTCTATTCTATTCTATTCTATTCTATTCTATTCTATTCTATTCTATTCTATTCTATTCTATTCTATTCTATCAAATAGCATTTATAATCCAAGATTGCCCACCAGGTTTCCCTATGTCACATTAATCCACAAAGTCAAATATTCAGTTTCAAGGACAATTCTTATTATTTGTAATCCACACTCTTTTAAATATTTTCAAAAGGCTCACCAGTTGCTCCCAAACAGCAAAAAAACAAATAGATACAGAACCAAAAATCCCAAAAAGATGGCTTTCCAGGTATTGTTTGCCTTTCACTTTGTTTCACTTTGTTTCCCTTTTTCTACTCCTTTGTTTCCCTTCTCTTATCTTTTATCTTTTTTCTGGCAAGGTCTCTTCCCATCATGTAGTAAATTAGTATCCTTTTTACCAGTAGGTGGCATCCTAGCTCTAAGTTCCAGCATTTAAACAAAGCGGAGGGCTTAACAGCTGGTTGTCAAGTTGTCTCACCCAACCCCAATATTCTGCTCACGAACTACTCCAGCTCATAACCTTCCTGTCCCAGTTTTCACAGCTTTGGTCTGGCTATAATGGCCATCCTTTCTGCTGTAGTTTGGGAGGATTTCTTTGGATTGAGCAAGGAAACAACCATTTCCTTGCAATCAACAAAGGATCCCTCCTATCTTCACCGCCCCTTCAGGGTGGCTTTGGCCCCATAGGATCTCCTGACAAGTAGATATTGACTGGGATTCGCAGAGCCCCACTAGCCCCCTTCCATCCCACTGTGATGCCAACCAGTCAATCGATTCTAATCTATTTCTGATTTGCAGTTCAAAGTGATACTTATAATATTTAAGGCACAAATAATTTACAGCTAGGATAGTCCATCTTCTATGTTTAAAAACTGCTGAAATTTTTTACAAAAAGCCCCAGGTACCACAGAAATATACCTAGCTGGAATTATGTAACCTTTTTTCACATTTACAGTGCCTGGATTCTGGAACTCTTTCCAAGAGAAGTTTGTTTCATTTCCTTATTAATGATTTTCATGATATTTTCATTTTAGAAAGGAATTTATAGGTTTTTTAAAAATGTTATCTGCCTTTGACTTTCAAATATTTTCACTAATGCTCTGATTTTTATATTTCAGTGTTCAATAGGTTTTTTATTGTTTTTGTTGTTTAATTTATTATTTATTTCTCTATCTTGAGCTTAAGGAAAAATGTGGACTGAATGTTTTAAAACAAGGAAAAAATTAAGCATTATATATATTTGAAAGAGGACTCAATAGCTAAATGGTACAACAAAATGTTATTCAGCAACAATAAAATTATTATGTGGTTGGTTTTTCTTTAGGAAAATATTAAATCTTCAATCATGAACTTCTGCACTACTGATTATATTTTAAGGATGGGGAAAACAGTACTCTTAAAGAGCTCTTGATATGACAAGGACTTGTAAAGCAGTAAAAAATTGGGAATGACACAAAAAACTTCTTTAGAGGGTTTCAAAGATCATCATATTCACAAACTTAAGTCAGGTGTTTGAATGATGGGAGAGATTTCTGAAGAGAAAAAAGGCACTTTTCTGTATTTCAGAAGGCAGATCAGAAATATTGGACTATGTACTGATTGACATTATCATCAACAGTAAATGGAGCATTCTGGTAATACAGTAAAACAGTTGTTTGGAAGACTTCTTTCTCTACTGCAGTGGTGCTTTATCTGAGGTGGCACTACATCCACTCCCTGAAAGTCTTGGGTATGACACTCAGGGCCACTCTGAAAGTTGCCATTAACATATTTTAATGCGATGGAATAAATTACTAAATATATTGGATATTTTATTTTATTAAATTGATTTAACTCTAAAGTAAATGACAACTGGTTTTATTGTGTCCCACCTATCTGTTTGTTTTAATTCTATCCACTTTTTAGAATATGACCTAATCAACCAATCTCAGCTCTAAAAAGATTCTCTGCATCTTTGTTCCAGGAAGTTCTTCTTTGCCAATAGATCATCCTCAATCTTCCCTCAATCTAGGAAAGGCATTAATATATATCATTACCAATACTGAATACCACAGCTGTCCATCTATCAATAGGTTCCACGACAAGCTACAGTAATGGAAAAATGCTGCATACAAACATCATGATATAGTCCCTATCAGTTTTCAGTTTCTATATGTTTTTTCTCTTTGGAAAAATGTATTTTAAAATATATTTATTATTGTGAGATAGTCAAGGATGGTAGGCTGTGGAGCGAGAATATGTATGAGTTTCACATCTCCCCACCATTCTGCAGCCTTTCTTCTCATCATGACCTGAAAAGCCTTCAACTAGTAGTTTTTTTTATGATGTCTTTTTGTGATGGTTGTAGATGGCTAAAGAGAATGTTCTACCATTAAAAAGAGATTACTTGCACTCACTTTGGCCATCATTATAATTTAATATTGGTGCATTAACTCTAACCTTTTGAGGACTTCATCACATTTTTCTTCTTCTTTGAAAAGAAAAATAAGGATGATTCTTCAAATATTCAGAAGAAATATTGGCCCAGATATTTTTACATTTTTAATTTCTAAAATCTGCTTTAATAGTATTTTAAAAGTATTATTCTTTTCAGAAGTTTCAGAAAAAATGAAAGTGAGAATCAGTCATTATGTAGGCTATTTTAGCCTGTTATATAGGCTAAAATGATATACTTACATATGTTTAGCCATTTTTGTTGTATTGCCAGTTCTCTCATGAAGTTAGAAAAAACTTTCTCTTTGCTCCTTAGCATGATATGGAAAGCCCAAAGAAGAGAACTCTTCTAAATTGCTAACACAGAGATGTAAATATACTGTATGAAAGCTTCCAGCTTCTGCCTTGATGCAACTTGAAATAAGTTACTTTAATAAACAGTTAATAGCATTTGAGAACAACTTAAACTGCAGTCTTAGGTTGATAATTATCTCCTATTCCACATTGAGCAATCTAGTTAATAGTTGTTGATACCCTTTAGAGCCATGCATATATCTACTCTGGGTATATTCAGTGTCACAATGTTAATTGTAATTTTGTATTTTCTTTGTATTTTCTAAAGGAATTATTTACTGAAAAATAGCATGTTCTATAATAATTATAAATAATGTTGATGTATTAATATATCTTTTTAAGTGAATCATGTATTAGATTAGTTCTAGATTCCATTATGAGCATATGACAAATAGCAATTGGGTTCACATAAGCACAAAAAATGCACAGTTTTAGTTTTCTTTGTTTTCATTGTAGTTAACACGACTGTGCAAAGCACTGGCGCACTTTGTTTTGATAGTTGAAGGCACCATAATTTACTTTGGAGGTTGAAACAAAACCTTAGAGAGGATATGGTCTGCCTTGAAGATTATCAGCCAATCCTCCTCATCCAGCAGTTTCAAGTTAAGTAGCTTCTGTAAATGGTCTCCGCATTTACAGAGATTACTGAGCAGTTGTAGAGACAACAGAGATGCTCTGAGCTGATATATAAAAGCACTGTTAATCTTGGTGGTTCTGCTTTGATTGATCAATGCAGTTGAAAGTTAACATCAAAACTTAAACAGATTTTTACTGCTTTATTCAATAAGCAAAAAAGGTCAGCCTCCCCTAGGCTGAAGGATGAAGCTTGTTTCCTTGAACAACTATAGGTGAAAGAAGCCTTCCAGAGATGGGTGTGATCTCTCTCTCTCTCTCTCTCACATACACACACACACACTTTTCTGTTGCTTTGGCTTTTCAGAGGAGTTTAAGGATATAAATTGGATTGTGAATTCTTTAGGCAGGTATCTCCAATCCTTGGGTCGCAGAATGGCAGTGGTCCATAGTGCGCCAGAAACTGGGTTGCACAAACAAGCAAAACCCCATCTACCTAAATGCGAGATGCAGGCAGTGTGTGAAACCACATCTGCCCCCTGCCTTCCAGTCTTCAACAAAAGCTCTCTGCATAGAACCAGTACCTGGCACTCAAAAGATTGGAGGATGCTGCTTTAGGAGCCATATTTTCCCCATTTCAGGCATATATTACAGTTACCAAAATCAAATAAAGATCATACCCAATGTGCTACTTATTTTCAAGTATCACTGATTAATGTTGATACAAAGATCTTAACAGCAGGTCTAGCAAATATATTACAGCAAGCGTTATCATTCATTATTAAAGATGATCAAGCAGGGTTTATAGAAACTAGGCAAGCAGCAGACAATATTAGGTTAGTTGTAGATTTAATAGGTTTGAATGAAAATGAAAACTAATTTATAACCTTATCATTAGACACTGGCAAAGCTTTTGACAAAATATATAAACAGAACATGTTTGTTGTATTAAATAGATTTGGATTTCCTTTGACATTCATAAAATATATCAAGATATTATATGACTTACTCACATTTAAGGTAAACATTTAAAAGGACCAGGCAAGTATGGCCTCTACTTTCATCATTTACCTACACATTTATTTGTGTAAAGCCCTTGGCTTGTGCTTTAGGACAACATAGGGAGATTTACGAACATAATTTAGTTAACGATAAACTGATTTTATTTGCTGATGGTACTCTTTGGTTTATTTCTAAACCTTGCACTATTATTCCAGCATTAATGCAAATTATCAAATGGCTCGTGTGAGGTGCTGTCACTGGGGTGGGGTGGGAGTGATTTTAGTGTATTAATTTATTATATAACTCTTCTTTTATTAGTTTTTTGTTTTTATATAGGATTTTATATTCTGTAAGCCACCTTGAGTCACCATGTGCGAATAGGCAGCAATATAAATAAATAAATAAATAAATAAATAAATAAATAAATAAATACATACATAAATAAATAAATAAATAAATAAATAAATAAATAAATAAATAAAATAAAAAAAGATGCCTTTAGTAGGTAAAATTTGGTTACCTAACCATTTAAGGAATATCAATTCCATATTTTACTGAATCCATTAAATATTTAGGTATATGTATACCAAAAGATATAACTCAGTAAGTAAAATGTGATATAAATAAAATTAATAAAGATATTTATTTAGATATGGATAGATGGGAATCGTTAAACCTCACCTTTTAGAAAAAGGTGAATGCTCTCAAAATGAATATTAGATTATATTTTCAGAGTATAAATATGCAGAATATTTTCAGAAAGTTTAGAAAATATTTGAGGGTTCAATTCCGAGAATCTGGAGGTATACCATTATACTTAGCTATTGTCAAGTATTAAATACTGGTAGCCAACAATTGATGTTAATTCTCCAATTTGGGAAATTTTGGAATATACATATACAGCTGATATGATTTCACTGATAAATTATCAGTTAGAAAGTATGAAATGTACAGTTTACAAAAAAAACATTTGATCACTTTTTCCATTCTAAATTGACTTTATGGGCAAATCCAACATTAAAAATTAAGACGAAATTATGATATGGAAAAATTGGATGTAAGCAGAGATACTGAGTTTGGACCAATACCAATTGATAGATGATGAGGATGAATTTTTAACATATGCTGTGCTAAAAGAAATATTATCAGTGTTAATATTTACAGCTACAATTTTTGTTAACAATATCAGAGCAGAAGCATTTTCACCTTGCGAGACACCTATGATAAGATTTAAGTTCAACTGACTTAAAATGTCTCTAAAACTACAAATATTTCATGGGAGAGGATAGAAACTGTAAGCTGGTGAAAGAGTATTGATTAGGCTCATGTGTCAGAGTTAACATAATGAAAACCAAGGTTCAGCTTGCTTGAACCTTAAGGATCTATTCCATTAGTATTATGATTCACATTAATATTGTGTCAATTTTAACTGTTTACTTACAAATATTTTAGTGTACACTTGTTGTTGTCTGTGAAACATTTCTTAAGGGACATGACATAAATAAGAAAGGCAGATTATATGCTATATCCTTGAATGTTGTAGAAAGGCCCCTGGAATCTATGTTCAGATTGCCTCCAATTTTCTTTTAATATATCAATCATTGCATCCAATCATTTCATTATATTCAATTTTCACACTTACTTTCAGTGGCAATTCAGTGGCACACTTTTTTTTCAGAGGAAACACAAAAACCTCATTTAAATTAATTTAGAAAAAAGTGGCAGAGGGTAATATGATGATTTCAAATAATACAAATGCTAATGACCAGCTTGTAACTCTTATTTATGGGAAATAATAATTATAACACTTTTATTTAATTATGCAAATATATAATGATAATGTTGAAATACAAAATGAAATTGCTTTAATTATCAGCATCTAAAACTTTGGTCATACCCAAAATTTATTTTGGCACTGCTTTATTTTTGAGAACTCCCAACTCATTTCAAAAATTGAATACAACTTCTGATGTGAAAAAGATTTCCTATCTCTGATACAGATCCAGCAGTAATGACTGTTCCTCCAGATGTTTATTAGCTACAGTACAACTCCCAACATCCCTTATCATACTCTTTAAGTCTGTTGGAAAGTGTACATATTTATAGAGGTTGAGGTTATAAATTCCTGATACAGAAAGATGCATTTTGAAAATATAGATACAGTACATGGACATATAATCTATGTTTCATGTGCAAAAAACATTAGCTGGATTTAGGCAGGAATACTAGCACTTTATATACTGTGGAATGTGTGAATTGGGTTCCTTAGGGTGGGTGAGGAAAATAAAATATGATCTGAGGAAGTTCTGTAATCATCTGCATTAGATTGCATCCATATCTGACTGAAAATCCAAGTTTAAAGTATATTGCTTGCAATCTGTGAATTCCCTTCAGTGAAAACTGGCGTCCTTTCTCTCCCAGTTGTTGGAGATAGATACATCTAATGGAATCTGCTTCTTTGCTAAATATTCTAAGATAGAATTACAGGTAGTATGATTCTGAATAATATGGTGCTTGGGATTGAGCCACTTGGTATTTAAGGGGGAAAGAGAAATGGCCCTGCAAAATGACACTCAGATGGGAAATATACATGGCTGACGCATAGTTTCACTTGAACAAAAGAGTTGTAGTAAGTTGCTGTTACAAATGCTAGTAGACAATAAACTGGATCTAGATTTTTTTCCCCCAAGTTATAATAATATCCTTTTTCTGGCTTTTATTTGTTGTACCTCAAACACATTTTACAGCTGTTACATTGACTTGTACTACCACAGAAGAAAGAATTCAGTGAAACCTTTCTTTGAATACAGTATTTTTTCTTTTAACTGAAATCTGAATAAGGAGAAAACAACAGAGTATCCTGAAGGAATCTGGGATTCCTGTGAAGGCATTGCTTGGGCACATGGGATATGAAGGAGTACATTCTCTACTCTTTTCAGATGATAGAACTTTAAAATATTTAATTTTAAAGGACAAGAAAAGGGGCCTGAGTAATAAATTTGAATACTCCTGTTCCTTACTCACCTTGACATTTTACATAAATGAATTATGAACTTTTTTTTTCTTTTGTGAAACTGTCACAGTGTGGCTCAGCTTCTCAAAGCAATGCCACTTTGATGAAGCCAGGACTGAGATTAAAATGGGTTTCAGACATATCTTCTATGCCCTGGAGAAATCTGAGCTTCAATCACTCATCCTTGATATCAGGCTTCAGACAAAATCCCATATAGGCCCTTACAAATATATTTATAACAACATGTGGCAGGTCATAGTATTCGTACATAATTAATTTCTTCCTTCTAAAGCACTAAAAGTAGCAACATATCCACTATATCAAAGTTGGTATATCACTTTTTTTTTTTATGAAACAAAAAAATATTGTCAAAAAGAATATACTGTCTACAAGTGGGCAGATAATTCCCAAAGTTTCACAATGCATGTTCAGTACAGCTTTAATAAAAGGTAGTAAACAGAAAACATTGAATTATTGTCATGTTAAAAAGTAGTATAAACTTTTGAGCGAAATACCAAAATCTCCACTATATTATTTTAAATATAGGAAACAAACTAAAAACACATCCATATAAACAATATGGATATTTAATTTCTGACTCTGCCCTCCTCTTTATATTCCAACCTATTTGCAATACCTATGACATAGACTTTAGAAAAAGTGCTTGTATTCACTTTGTGGCATAATATACTGTATATGGAAGCAATTCTTGCTTAAATTTACTTAGTCTTCTGTTATGCACATAGTCTGTACTGTTAGTTTTACAATTGCTGCATATTCTCCAAATCTTTTGTTCCCAGTTGATACTATGTCTTTATTCCAGTGGGGTTCAAGGTTTGACCTCACAGCCCTAAGCATGTACTTTGCCACATCTACATCTCTTTAGTATTCTCTTCTCAATATTACCCATTGTGATGTGGTAAGGATTCTAGAAGGAGGAAATAAAGTAGGTCAGGATTACATCAGACACTGCTCAGCTGTACTCTCTCTCTCCCACATTGCTATCAACTACCATGGAAACAACTACAACTACTACTATGGAAACTTTTCAACCTGATACTTTTGTTTTAACTTTTTTTTTAATGTGTTATTAATCATGGCAGTTGGCTTTTTGGTTATGAGTCATGACCCAAATGTTAACTGACTAATTACTCATGGTAGCACTGGTAAGTTAGGAAACCGATGTGCCAGGCTGAAGAACATTTCTATATTTTGTAATTATATTTTAAACAAATTCCATTGCCAGCTTTTAAAAAAATATATTCAGTTACTTAAAGTGGCCCTGTGAAGTGATAATTCTGAATTCTAGTATGTGTGGAACCTATTGTAGCCCCAACCCATGGCAGACATTAATTTTTTGAGAAAAAATTGCAGATGATTTTCACAGTAGCACAGTAGTACGCATGACTTGTGGGGAAGGTTGGGTGAGCATTTACAACTTTGTTTTAATGGATCAAGTTGGATTCCTCTGTAAATAGAAGAAGCCATTCTGTTTACAGATAATACAGATAATCTATTCCACAAAAGGAGAAGGAAGAAAAAGAAAGAAATTTCCAGGGATTATCTGCATATCAACTCACCCCACTGCCTCTATTTACAGAGCACATCACTTCCCCAACATTCTTGCTTATTCCTGGATCCATTGCCCTTTTCCCTATATTACATACTTTCCCTTCCCTTCCACTCCAAATTTTGCAACTTGGAATGGCATGTGTATGTGCCTGTTTAAAAAAAAGTTGCCATCATCTTGCAGCACAGGGGCAGCATCTTGCCAAGGCCAGTATAGACCACCTTTGCACATGTTACACTTCTGTTGCAGTACCATTTTGTGCAACATCTCACCAAGCCAAGAGAAAATGGTGAAGTTATCTTACTCATCCTACTTCCTGATCAGCTTGCCATTCTGTGCAAGAGTAGTGCAGCTTCACAATTCCTAAGTGCTAAACCTGGAAAGCAGAAGGTTCCACAGCTATCAGACCTGCAGAAAGACAAGAATTTGGACCCACTGTATGGACTAGCTGGCTTTTGGTATGTCCAGGAAAAATAGGATTGACTTCTCAAAGTGACTCGGTTTTGAGTGATAAGCCATAAAAGGTTATGATCTTGTTCATATTTATTCATGATCCTCCAGAGGTCACAGCCCACAGTTTGAAAACTTTTACCTCACTGCAAGTTTCCCAGCATTGGTGGAAATAAAAAGAAAGATGTAGCATATTAGATAATAAGTAAGTAGCATTGTCCCCTGATCAATAGGTAAGTACCAAGGTTTAGCAGTCTATACAACTGAGTTGCTTCTGCAGTTATTGGCACCTTCTGACAATATGCAGATTGACATACATTTCTATCACTTTCTCCTAATAGAGTAGATTGTGCTAATCAAAATGCAGATCATAACCTTTTGATCATAACCTCCGGCATTTCCGATGCTTCAAGTTATAGCAAACAACTATTGAACGAATTATTTGCTTGTTAAGATACTTTTCATTTAGAATTGAGATCAAGGGCATATTTCTTACAGTCTTCAGGTAGCCCAAGGGGAGCGCCTACAATCACAATAAAAATATGCGAAATGAATTGACTTTTTTCTTAAAAGCTAGGATGAAAATAGGTTAGTGGTAGTAGATAAGACAAAGTCTCTTTTTCTCTCTCTCTCTCTCTTCCTCCCTCCCTCCCCTGCATTTTTCTTCTGTTTCTATAGAATGATCCCTGAACATATTTTACACCAGTTTACTACACTGCTGAGTGAACCACATAAAACACAAGGTCTTTTTGTGGAGTAGGCATGTTGAATTTTAAAACAGGAACAGCATTAAACACAAACTATATGCAAGATCCACACTGTACTTTTCTATTTGGCAGACAAAGCTGTATGTGGCAAAGTGAATATATATTACTCCATGAACCAAAGGGCTGTGGATTTTTTTGTTTGGGAGATCTAAATAAATTTAGAACAACTTATTACAGGGGGAAGAGTTTGAGGTTTCCAGTTTAAGCTAACAGGGGTCTTTCTGTGATTAAGTGTTGCATAAATAATAACATTGGGGAGGGCTCTGTTCACTGTTGCCATGGAGACCTTTGTGCTTGACTGAATTCTATTATTTTCTTCTTGAAGACTGCAGCCACTTTGTCGTGGAGTATATTTTATATTCTTTTTGGCCTATATTTATCTGCCCATGCTTGCATGCTCAGAAGCTGAAGAGGAGAATTGCTGACTTGTATTATTTGGATAGTCAAAATGGTTGGTGGCGTTCGTGATTTAAAACATATATTTTTACTTTTATATGTGATAAAAGAAAAGAAATGACTCAACCTGCTTGAAGTACAGCTTGGGGAGAACTCACCCTTCAGCATTGTTGGCTATATTTGTTTACATAAACTGCTGGGAATTTAATTTGATTTTCTGGAACTGATCAAGAAATAACAATTTGCAAAGGGAGCAAAAAAGGTAAAGGAAAAAATACTGTAGCTACAGGCAGAGCTTATTTATAAGTTTTACATTTGTTTGGTTTTTCGGAAATATATACTGCTATTATTTATTTAAAACAGATCAGACATTTCAAATGACTTCAGATTCTGATTTTTTATAAAATTAAGATCCTAATATCCAGGAAAAAAATACTTAATTCATTGCTGTTCTTTTTAAACATATCTAGAGTTTGAACCGTCTCTAAATAGCTGCATGTTATTTTTCTCTCTACTCATTAATATACTCTGATAGAGTAGGTCTTCGAAGGGTATATAAAATATATAAAAGTTACATTTTAACTAATTCTTAAATCATAATTATTTTGCTATTCTGGAAGCATTTATTTACTGTTATGTTTCTATTTGTTTTAAACATGCTAAGGAAGTAAATAATCCTAGAATAAATACATTTTAATCAATATGTATAAAAATCTGTGGCTCATAAAATATATTATTGCCTTTTATAACATATTGCCTTATATATATTTGCTGGCATAACCCTGTTCATCTCCTATAGAAATATGAATTTTGTTCCTTGTAAAAACTGTCTTCCTAATTTTTCCTTTGGCTATTGTATAGAAGTAAAATATACATGTTCTGCTATCAAAAACTCTAAACATAGTTTTTTAGATGTTAGCATTGGAAAAATGTAACCATTATGCAATACAATAGGAATCTTAAAAACCACAGTATATTATTTTAATGTTTCGGGTGAAAGCTGTGAATTATAAAAGCCAAGAAAGACTGTGAGTGACTGGTCAGCAAATTCAGTAGATGAACTAATCCTAATAGGAGGATATGCCTAAAATACTGATTGCTGCCTTTCTTTTCAGTTGAATGTAGCAGATCTCTGTGACACATATTTTAGAGAGAAAAAGAGAGATTTAGTTTTGTGGCTTCTGCCTGCTTTTCTATGCAAAACTATGTTAACAAAGCTGTATAATACAGCTGAGTTTGTTAATTATACAGCAAAACTTACTAAACTATGCTAGAGCCTTTCACAAAATTAAATATATTAAATATATATTGAATTAGTTTGTAGTTTTTGTATATTTCTAATGTTGCGTGTGAGAAAAATAGTTTCAGAAATTATTATTTTTCATTCATTGCATTTACAAATATGCAGGCTAAAGAAACCAAAATATATTTGGCCCTCAATAGTAATGAAATGTAAGGAAAAATATACTAGTAATATCCTCATGACTGATAAGTATGTATCTCCTCCTCCTCCGTTTTGCTCTTGTATCAGAATAGCTGTTTAATCTTATGCTAATTGTATTATTTGCATTTTAACATTGTACATAAAAATTCATGTTAAATTTTTCTGTTCTTAAAATACAATAAAATGGCATTAATCATAATGTAATTGGTAAATCTCTTTATCTGTGGAAAATATAATTGGAATTATTAAGCATTTCATATTTTAGATGAGTTTTCCTATTCAGACTAAGCTTTGTTAAAATCTGTTTAGAATCTGTAGATTAATTTTGCATTGCTAAGACTATATTTAACTGGTATTAATCAACATAACTAATTTCATGTTCTTCATCTATTGAATGAAAACTTCAAAGACTGTTTGCTGCAAGGCAAACATTGCTTAATTTACAACATAACAGTTATATTGTTAATCTTGTTCTATTAGAATCAGCTTTGACATTAGGAGAATTGAATGGGAAAGATTTTGAAATGGCAACCTGAAGTAACCCTTTAAAAGAATTACGGTCATGCTGCTAACAATATATACTGTAGTTACCACTGCTTTACCATTGTTCTCTATTAAGCTAATCGTTGATAACCTTATTTTATTTTAAATTGCTTTCATTTCCTGCATATTAATAACTCCCTCGTTATTTATTTCCTCCTCCATAATATGATTGTGAAATAGCGTGGAATGACTTTTTATCTCAGTTGTAGAGGCACCCATGCATGAACCTTTTATCAGCAGATAAAAATAAGGAGCTAAGATGCATCTGGAATCTTTCAGAGCTGTTTTAAAAAAATGATTTAGTATTTCTTTTGAACTTGCAACATTTTAAAACTAATATGACATAGAGTATGATACAATGGATTCTATGCAATAAAATTCAGCCCTAAAACAAATATATAGGACAAAGGATTACTTGGGGTGCTTATGGCCCCGTTTGTATATCTAGAATAACATATCCTCAGAGATAAGGTCTTCTATTTAAGGTAATATAAACCTGTATTTTTATATCATATAGATAATCATAATCCATGCTACAATGCCTTTTTTAGATTTCTGCACTGTATTTTGAATAAGACTGCCTTTTATGATAGTCAGGAAACTTTGGTGAATACAAAATTCTTTATTAATACTTTATTAATACAAAATACTTCCAAGTGGCAGGTTAATATTACACCAGTTTAAATGGCTGCCAGTTATTTCTGAGCTAAATACTTTTTTTTGTGAGAATATGAACAAGAGGAAATAAAAGCCAAGTAAAATGAATAAAAGGGTAGAATACCTAAACAAATATACAAGGGATTTAAAATGTCATAAAATTTACAATGTTTCAATATATCATTACTTACTTTCTGAATGAAAAATTAAACTGTTATTTAGTTTTAAGCTAGCAACACCTGGTTATTTTTTTCTTCCTTTCAGTCGTGTCCAATTCTCAGAGACTACCTGGACAAATCCCCACAGTGTTCTTGTCAAGGTTTTTCAGTAGTAGTTTGCCATTGTCTCCTTCCTAGGCCCCAGAGAAAGAGTGAGTACTCTAAGGTCACCCAGCTGACTTTGTGCCTAATGTGGGAATAGAACTCACAGTATCCTGATTTCTAACCCAGTGCCAAATCAGTACTAGAGGTATAGTTTTCCATTAACTTGAGATATATACCCTATACATAGAAAAATTAAAATTGGAGATGTAGTATAAATTTGTGTTATAAATAGTCCAATAATGGCTTTGAATTAGAATTGAATTTTGTATGAGATTTCATTTTTAGATGCAAGATTATTCTGTATATTAAAGTGCACAGCTTGGTTAATCATGAATGAAGACAAATATATGTGTCCCAGGATAATGTTGCAGGATCCAATCTGAGTCCGTCACCAGGACCAGAATTTTAGTCTTCCAAGTTTTAGGATTCATACTGGAGCCCATTCTCAAGGAACTTCTCTCTCTCTCTCTCCAGAATGTGTGCACTGAGCTGTTCTATGTGCAGTATTTATGTGGTGTCTGGTTATGTGTAGCTTTTAGTTGTTAATTGGGGCTTTGCTGTCTGGCTATTAAGTCATTGGTTGTTGTTTCCTTGTGCTGATGCATCCTCAGTTCCTAAGTGCCTGATAAGCTGGTGGTAAATCAGCACTCCTGATGATTGACAAGAGGCCTGTCTCCTAGGCTTCAATCATTTCCCTAGCTATTTTTGTCTCTGCTTGGCCAATAATCTTAGTAGCTGTGAAATTGAATGTATATCCTTGTTCATTGCAATGTAAGCAGTGATGAGATTCAAATAATTTAACAACCAGTTCGCCCAGGGTCAGGTTGGCTGTCATGGGAGGGCTGGCCCTTCCCCAGCCTCCCGGTCTGCCACACATACGGGATGAGCCTCCTGCAATGGCCAACCTAACCCTGGGTGAAATGGTTGTTAAATTGCCCCACACACACACAAACACTATCAAAGTAGATTTTGGGCGCTGCACTGCAATGGAGAAATGGGCAACAGAATGTCCGGCAAAAGGAAAGGAGGAGGAGCAGGGAGAAGAAAGAGGGAAAGCCGCCTTCTCCTTCACTCGCACTGGCCACTCTGTTGCCCATTTCTCCATTGAAGCACAGCACCCAGGATCTACTTTGATAGCAAGGGTAATTTAACAACCGGTTCATGTGAACTGGTGAGAACTGGCTGAATCCCACCACTGAATGTAAGGCTACCAATGAGTTTGAGTCTCCTCATCTAATCATTAGTTATTTGGTTAAATATTAATCATTCTTTCATGGAAGGAATCAAACTTTTTTTTTTCACTAAAGGGCATGTAATCCTTGCAGGTATTATATCTAAAACTGATTCATTATACTTTGAAGGAATTTGAGGCTCATTAAAAATTGCTAACTATATCTCAAAGTAGGAATTCAACTTTCAAAATGTATTCCATTCTAATATGAACTTCAATACGAATTTCCCAAAATTACTGTGTTTCAGCATTGCTATCACATGTAAAAAATGATTCATCCAATGTTTTAGTAATTAGCTGTCCATTTTAGCAATCCTAGGTATATGAGTAATGTACCTATGATAAAATATACCAATTCTTTCTGGTTTTAATAAATTTAGTATTCTTCCCAATTCTACATCTATTTAATCATGCAATCTTTGACCTATTCAGGTTTTGAATAATACTTCACAGTTTATAAATTAAGTCCAGAGATGTCCATAATAAGATTTTTGAATTCAATCAAGTCTTTCAAAATTTCCCTTGTTTGATACTGTGCAACTTATTTAATATACGACAACCAATTAGATAGATTAAGCCATTTTGAGTTAAGAGTCTCAAGTGATTTTCTTTCTCTTGTTGACAATAAAATCTTGCAATCTAGACAACTTTCTATTGAACAAATATCTTGGTATCTTCCTCTAATTTGTGGCAACACTATCTTCTCTTATCTTTATCTCCCTAAGAAGATAATTGTGAAGAAGCTAACAGTTTTAAAACATGCCAGGTGAAGTAAAAGAAATTAAAGAGTAGTTGTATTTCAAGTATGTGTTGATACAATTATAGCTCAAACCTATGTAGCAAAAAGCAGGAACTTCCAGTCAAGTAATAGCAAACAGCTTCTGAAAGGATTATAGTAACTTCAAAGAAAGTTAATCATAGGTTGTGTATTTAGAAGTACAGATGCAGTGAAGCAACCTACAATTTTTAGGATTGTTGAAGTTAAAGAAAAGGGACATCTCTTTATCAAGACTTTATTGTGTGATATTTCTTACAAGACAAGAAGAAAAATCGACTTTTAACTTTGTGATTTGAGGATTAGATTGGATTGGGTTAGAGAAATATACTAAGCTTTTTAAATATAAGGTTATTCACATTTGACAATTTG
The DNA here is from genome assembly GCA_032467955.1 of Pseudoxenodon macrops. Lineage (NCBI taxonomy): Eukaryota > Metazoa > Chordata > Lepidosauria > Squamata > Pseudoxenodontidae > Pseudoxenodon > Pseudoxenodon macrops. The sequence goes on along the minus strand of JANHFT010005703.1, from coordinate 53,930 downwards.
TTTATCTGATCAATTAAAAATTAAGAGAGGAATATGTTGTGAAGATGGTATTTTAGAAAATTGATTATTAGTATTTTAGGATATTCATATTATTTGCTTAATTTTAGAGAGGTTGTTGAAGTGTTAATAACTGGACTAAAAAAAGTCAGAGGTAATCTTTCTTATAAATTTTTTTGTTGTATTTTTGTTGTTTTTAATTTGTTTTGCTGCTCCCTTTCTCTTTTATGTTGGTTTGTATTTTAATATTTGACTTTGAAATTTTATAAAGATATTATTCAAAAAGGGAAATATCAAGTCAACTACAGAGTAGAAGGAATGCAAATTACCTAGAAGGCATAGAAATCCATGATTTTATATTATAATTAGTAATAGTAATAAATCATTATCAAATATTGTGTTATTTTTTAAAATGTACAATAAATATTTTTCCCATTGGAAATGCTGCTTTTAAAAGTGAAATCTTTGTTTTCATAACATTTTAATAATATATACATTGATTTTTCACTTGCAAGCTAATATTCGGATTAATTCTATGACTAGCTGAATATAAAAGGAGAATAGGAGTACAGTAGTACATAAGCCCTACTTAGGCATTTCTTAAACACATGCTCTGTACTGCTTTATTAGGGTCCTGGATCATGCAGGAAGTATATTCACATTCCAGCAAATGCAAACACAACTCTCCTTCAGATTGACCAGCTGAACACATAAAGGTCAGGAAGAGTAGAGGTGAGCTATATGCATGCCCTATTATTTCAAGCCCTTACATTTCCAGGTAAATGCTTGAATATGGTAAATGGTAAAGTACATTCATTCAAGTGTAATCAATCTGAGGTCCAGTTCTTAGAATTTCTGAATAAGACTAGGAAGAGCTGCAGAGTCAGTAAACATATTCATACATCATTTACTTAAAGTAAAAAAAAAAGCATGAAAAATACAGCAATGTTATAAACGCCTTGATGGCATATTTTTTTTATTATTTTGACGTCCTCCCCCCCCCTTGTTGATTAGGACAAAAGTGGAAAAGTGGGAGAAGAATGGGAGAATAGTTTCAGAATTGTTTTGTTGCCAGTTCTTTTCAGGTGGCTGAGGAGTGGGGAACCAGGGTAGGATTGATATATTGAATTGTTTTTGTTCATTTCTATTTTTTATTTGAAAGAATAGATGGCAAAAGAACTTTCTTTTTAAGTGAGGGAAAGGGGAATTCAGTATTAAAACTTTCTTATGTAAAAAGAAACTACTTTTGGAAGAGTAAGGAGGCTGATTATCTTTGTATGGACTAGATTGTAATACCTGAACATTCTAAAAGGAAGCTTTTTGTTACTATTAGAGGGAACCTGGGCTGGAGGACGTTTAGTCTGTTTGAGTTCTGGTTGTTCCATTTTCTTTTCCCTTTTCTGAGGACTGTTTTCCTGGGTCCTAGTCCTAAACTCGGACACCCATTTTGGATAGCTTGAATGCTGTAGCATCTGGTCTTTCTATTTTATGCTGGAGGAGGAGGACCCCTTGCAAAAGGAGGCCAACACACTTTGCAATTTGGAATAATGGTATTTTTGTTAGATTTCAAAAGCACTTTCAACTCTTTTATAATTATTAATGGATGGAAGGAGAGAGAATAAGTATTCTGACTGCTCTTCTGTGCTTGGGAATGCAGGGGCCTTCTTTATTGAAAGTGGTGTGTTTGTATGTTTAAAGAAAGTATTGTAATTCCAAACGGGGAAGAGGAAGAAGGGGAGGTGCAATAATTTTTGTCTAATTTAGATATCAGTCCTGATTATAGGAACAATAGTTTGTTTAAAACATATCCTAATAACTGTTTCCCCACAATCTTTGATCCTCTTCTGTTTGTTTGTTTGTTTGTTTGTTTTCCAAGAAAGCAGGCTGGAGGTTTATTTTGATTATTCTAGCTATTTTTCCCTTGGCTGCCTTCATCTGCCCTTACCCTAAGCAATTCATTTCTAAAAAAGCTTCTTATCTTGTTGAATATCTATTTTCTGTAAAAAACATTACTTGCTTCTGGTTTTGAAAAACCTCTACATACCTAAAGCTGTACTTGCCGATACTATTTTGCTATATACAATTGTCTTTATTTTATTTAATGCAAATTGGTCAACTAATACATTCAGTTTTAAATAACTTGGCATTTTGTATTTGTTTTTATCCACATGTGATTTCTTGACCTTCCCTTAATTCTCTTCCACACAGCCCTTATAATTTTAAATTGCCTGGAAAATTTCCTCCCAAATGAGAACAAACCAGATGCTAATAGTTTAAAGCATATTGCTTTTCTCATAAGCCAAGATGACTCAGGCTGACTTAACCTGTGCTCAGATACAACTTTCCCCGCCCATTAGTTAATGCCATGGCTCCAAACAATTGAAGAGGGAAATGGGGCATGGTAATTTTAATAATTATCATATAAAATGGAAGTACCAGTTCAGGGAAAGAAGGTCAGCTAATTTCTCATATAGCTAGTAGAGCAAAATTTCTTTCTCTCCCTCTGCTCTAGGTAGTTACAATGTGTGCTATCAGTTGATCAGAAAATATGGGTGGTAAGTTGCATACAGGTGACCAAATATGGAAATCTAAATATTAAATGAATGAATCAGGCAAGGAAAGAAGGAATAGAAAGATATAAAAGAAATATATTACAAATTACTTTCCTGATCTTCCTATTTTTGATTTTATGATATTGTTTTTAGTTGTTAGCATTTTTTGGGTGTGTGAAAAGTTAATTTATTTCAATATTTTATTAAAGAAAATCAAGTAATATTTTGGGGAATTGTTGACACCTCCTCCTCTGACTACTTGGAAATTATTGTTCATATACTTTTTCAGTTGCAATGAGCTGTGAAGTGGGAGAGGTGAGGCAGTAGCTTTGTTCTCTGCTCCAGTAACCGGCCTTATAGCCAATCCAATAGCTTGCTTTCTGCAGTACAGAGATAAAAATAGAGCAGGGAAAAAATAAAAGTGCTGCTGTGAATGGCTGTACAGATGAAATGCAAAAGGAAAAAAATACTTAGAAAAGAGCTTTTTTTTAGGTTTGCAAAAGTTGCCATGAATGTTCTTATGCTTCTATTTTTTGAAAGGAACCCTATTGCTAGTTTGTATCAAATTTCATCATATTATATTCCGTTCAATAAAGAAATACCATGGTTTTCTGCAAAAGGGCTGCTGTTTAAACCTGCTTTTTAAAAAACAATCTGCTATAATTAAAAGAAGTGTTCAGCCTCCTTGTGTTCAGGACAGTGTCTTAAGGGAGAGGTATTCATACTGACTTGAAGCAGAAATTCTCCAGGTCGACAAAGGAGTAAGATGAAGCTGTATACTTTCCCCTTATTCATTTAATTTGTATCCTCAGCATACATTGAGCTGACCAAGGGTCAAAAGGCAACTGGACTTTCTTGTTTTGCTTGAAGACATTTCACTTCTCATCCAAGAAGCTTTTTTTAGTTTTGACTAAATAGTGGAGAATGGAAGGATTTATATTCCTTGCAACCATCTAGTCATTAGCACTCTTTCTGAGAATCGTTGAGGCAACATGGAGATTTGTCTGTGCCCTCAAGGCCACCTGAACCTGAAGTCATCACCAGTGACCCTGAAGTCATAGACAAACCTCCAAGTGGTCTCAACGACTCTGTCAATAAATTTTTTCTGCATCATAATGCTGCCATCTAATGATTATAGAGATTTTGGCAACTAAGATACTGTGGTTCTATGTCTTCTGAATAGAGCACTCTTTGAATAAGAACTTGTTGATTTCTGAAGCAGCATTCCGAACTTTGCAACTATGAAATTACTGCAAAAGTGTTTGATCTCTTTTTTGTGATTGATCTTTCCTTTTCTTCATTGTCCTAATTCCAGTTTTGTACTGTTGTGATTTTTAATAACACATGACTCTCTGTTCACTTCAAAAAATTGATGTTCATATTCTATTACTTGGAGACAGAGGTGGGTTCCTACTGGTTGTATCCGATTCTATAGAACCATTAGTAACTCGGTGATGATGTCACAGAGCCGGTTCCTTCGGTGTCTCCATGGGCACCATTTTGAATTTTGCTTCTGCGTATGTGCAGAAGCTAATTTTTTGCTTATGCGCAGAAGCTATTTTTTGACTGCTGCGTGAGCGTGCGCATGTGCAAAACTAAGCAAACCAGTAGCAAAACAATTTACAACCCACCCCTGCTTGGGGAGAATAACTATTTAAATTTTTTTAAATTGTATGTAAGAAAATTCTAGTTAAAAGAGCCAGTTTGGTGTAATGATTAAGCTGCTGACCTAGAAACCAGGAGACAGTGAGTTCTGGTCCTGCCTTAATCATGAAAGTAAATTGGGTGACCTTGAGCCAGTCGCTTTCTCACAGGCCTTCTCACTTCAGAAAGTTGTTCTTGTGGGGAAAATAGGAGAAAGAAGGAGCATTATGTATGTTCACCACCTTGAGTTATTTGTAAAAATAATAAAGGTGGGATAAAAATCTAATTAATGAAAGAGTAGAAGTTGCAATATTCATGTTATGATATTGTTGTGTAGTAACAATATTGCAGCTGAAAAAGGAGAGGCTTGGTATTGGGGGGGGTGCTATAGTATATACCAGGTGTCAGCAACCTGTCGCTCCGGAGCCGCATGCGGCTCTTTGGGCCCTATGCTGTGGCTCCCTGTCGAGTGATCCCACTATTGGCTGGCCCCACCCCTGGCCCTTCCCTCCAAGCCTGGCCTGAGAAGGTAAGGACGATAGCGGTGGATGGAGAAGTGGCTGGGGCAGAGACAGAGAATTACAGAGAGGGCGGGGAGAGAGAGGGGGAAGA
>JANHFT010005703.1:34933-45771 GCA_032467955.1 Pseudoxenodon macrops | reverse complement strand
GGACAAAGTTAACCCATTCTGGAGGCTACCTCAACCCTACGAGAAGGAGCGTATCAGGTAAGGACCAACGCCCCTTTCGGTGGGGAGATATGGTGCTCTTTTCAGTCAATCAGATTCTCGCTGGCTCTGAACCTTCCTGGTTCTGATGCCCATTTTTGAGGCAGCTCCAGTGGAGGGAGAGGGCCTTGGATGCTGCTGCAGGAAGAGCTACTCATTTTTCTTTCTGGTGCTAAGCTAGCTCGCCCTTCTGTGGCACACCTTGGGAAGCACACAAGCATGTACCACAACAGAGCTACTAAATTGGCAGGCACACTACTACTCAGCATTAGCATTATAGTCTCCTGGCTAATGTAGCAACATTATATGCTAAATAAAATAAATGTGATTTAACAACTGTGGCAAGAAATGGAGCAAAATTCACTTAACTGTCTTGTTTATCAGCAGAAATTTTGGGCTCAATTGTGGTCAGAAAATGAAGACTATCTATACATTCCTTCTGGCTATTGCATTACTTCGCCATTTAGGAATAAATGTGGCATTTTAAGTTCACATGTAATTATCAACCAACCAAAAAAAAATCTGATAAGAGCTAGAGGGGGCACCATTTGATAATATTAAAAAAAAAAGAATCTCTGTATTTTAAGGGGAATATGAGTAGTTGGAGGCTGAAACTGAACCTTTAAAATGTTATATAATAGCATTGCCTATTATATTTTGAAAGTCTTATTTTCTGGGCATAGGAAGATTGAATTTGTAAAACTGACCTGTTATTTACTACTATTCTGGGATTAGGATATGTGAAATGCTACATTACATTTATTAAATTGGAAATATTATTGCTATGAAGATAAGCACTAATGATTCAAGTTGTTAATCCTTATTTTGACTATCTCATTTTGAATAATATTGTCCAATAATCTGTTTTCTTCAAAATTTATTATAAATATTAGATTTTTCATAAAAATTACCCTAGTTATGATTCCATTTTAAGCATAGGATTGTCTCAGAGGATGTATCATTTCTGTTTATACAAATTCCCATAAATACTTTCAGCCATCACTTTTTCAGAGGGCATTTATTATTTTGTGTTTTTAAAGTCCTATTTAGTAACTCAAATAACAGGAATAAAAGCAATCAAAACCTCTAATCCACATATTTCTTTAAGTGAATAGTGATACTGGTAAGTACCAATACTAACATTTTCTTATACTATTGTTAAAATACTTCTTTTAACTCACACAATTTTTATAGTCATAATTATGACAATGCAAATTAGGTTCCATACATTTAAAAAAACATTTGTCAAGTATATTTTTAGACATCTTTGAATGTTATAGAATGAATTTGTTCTTGAAACCATCTCTGGATGTAGTTGCAAGAACCATGCTCTCTGATGGTAGCAATCAGATCAGCAATTTTCTTGTAGTATAAGGGAACAACCAGTTATTGATTCTTTCTCCCTCCACTAAATGTTCTGATCTCGTACTATTGCTTTTTGCTTCAGATCTAGATTTCTCATCCTAATATAAGTAGTTTTTTTCTGTGATTCTCTTCCATTACTTCTTCTTTGGTTTTATTCACATACACCATTGGTCCCTTGTTCTTTTAATTCCTCTATTGTGGGTTTTTTTCATATATCATATAACTAGTATAGATTCTCTTTTCTCTATAACAATACAGCTTCCTAATCTTTCTGATAGTTAGCAATCTGTCAAATGCAACTTCTAGCCTTTCAGATATCATCAGTGTTGCCAAGTACAGTCTGTTGAATGTTTACTATTCTTCACTGATCTATTACTCTGATGGGAAATAATTATTAGAACTAAAACTACAAAACAAAACAACATCTTATTGATTTCATTTTAAATTAGTGAGTGACATTTGGGATTTATCATACTCAAGAGACATAATGGACTGACTTCCTTTTAGCTGTTATATGTCCTGCTGTTATTTAAATGTGGGCAAAGCAAATTTATAAAGATATTTGTTACTCTTACAAAAAGAGGCACAGTGGCTCAGTGGCTTAATGATGCTACAGATGGTCTTTGCTCTGCGGTTTGAGTCCTAGCATTGATGTCACTCAACTCAGCTTTTGCCCACCTAGCAGTTTGATAGCATGTTAAATGTAAGTAGATAAATAGGTAGTACTTCAGTGGGGAGACAAGCCAGCACTTCATGCAGAGTTAGTATCCTGCTCGTACTAAACCTTCCCGGTTGTGACACCTGTTTGCAAGGTGGCTTCAGTAGAGGGAGAGGGCCCCAGATACTGCTACAGGAAAATGGCTCATCTTTCTTTCTGGTGCACAGCTAGGTTGCCCACCTGTGGTGTACTTTGGGAAACATGCGAACATGAACCAAACAGGGTTAGTAATCTCAGGGAACCAAACTGCTACTCTGAATTAGCATTGTAATCTCCTGGCTAATGTAACATCACCATACATTAAATACATTAAACACTATTGCAAAAAATGTTTTTGTCCTTATTTTGAATGGTTTTTGCCCAGATTCAGTATTTCTGCTCTATTTTTAATGAAGGCTTAATTAAAATGATGGAATGCTAGTTTATGATATATCAGTAGTGTACATCACTATTAAAATATTTAGTATGTTGTAATATTGTTTCCTTAATTTTTCTTGATTCATTATTTATTTATTAAGTTTATGTGCCTCCCATCTCACTATCCAGTGACAGAATAATAGATTATATATTAAAACATTTATAAATACTAAAGGCCTAAGAGTTACATCTGTTAAAATGTGGTTTTAATCCATAGTAGATCCTAAAACCTTATTTGTTAGAGAAATTTCATTTAATGTAACATATGGGTGTTTTTAATATATGTGACTTGCTTTACGTATTCTGATGTTCCTTGTTTTCCTATTTCTAATTATCCCCACTATTCCATTGTAGTTATGTTTCTAGGCTTTTTTTTTTTTACAATTGTTGTGACATCATTTTGATACTGCTTTATTGTAATAGTTATTTTCTTCATTGCATTGTTGTCTGGTTCCTACACATTTGCCTAGATGCAACATCATTATGCTAAAAACAAGATATAATTTGAATAAAACTTTCATTATCAAAAGAATTTTAGAAACAAAGTCAATGAAGCACGGCTTGCTACAACTGAATTAAATTTCATGAGTTTCTTAATGATGAACAAGAGAGAATAAATAAAAAGAATTTACTTTCTAATAATTGCGACAAAACAAAGTAGTTCCTGGATATTTTTTCATCCACCAAAAACAAAATATTATTTTTAGTTTCTGTACTTCTTATTGCTGCAACAGTTGCAGGATATATTAAAACAGTGATGGCGAACCTTTTTCTTCTTGTTAGTGCTAGTGCACGTGCTGGCACGCAATCCCCGCCCCACATGCACACTGCACTGCGCATGCACACATTCCCCCCGCAAGCATGCACCCCACCATTGGGCTGTTTTTCACCCTCCTGAGGCTTCAGGGAAGCTACCGAAGCCTCCGGAGGGCAAAAAACGGCCCTATGGGCAAATCTTGTGAGTTTACCAGACGGATGGCATCGGGAACAGAACTGTTACAGAATCAGGTAGTCCTGCTAGAAATAGTCCCGCTAGTCCTGCTAGAAATACTTCGAAACCTCCTCCCAGTGGGGAGCTACAGAAACAGACATTTATGTGTACATGTAAGAGAGTGTGTGGCTATAAAATAAGTGAGAGTTTTGAATGTGTGTATTAGAAGTATGATATACTGAATTAATCCAAATTTCTGGGTTTGTATTAACTAGAAACAAATAGTCTGCTGGGCCTACAAAAACATGCTAGGCTGAAATGTGTTTGACTAGCCTGTGTCAAATGAACTCAGTGAACATAAATTAGCAATTCTGGAATGAGAAAAAGGATAATGAAAAGTACTATAATTCTAATAGGAATGAAACATAAATCTTTCTTTTTTATCAAAACTTATCCAGCACTTCTATGAACAAAAAAACATAGCCATTTGGAATATAATAGAAAAATGTGAATAATATCACATTTTAATAATAAAGATATACGTTGGGGTTGATAGATCTTCTTGGGAAAGCTTTTTAATAAAGTTGGTCTCTATTAACTAACATTTCAACTGATCATAAACATCTGTATTTTATCTTTCAGGAGTTACAGTTTGAGAGGCTTACACGAGAACTTGAGGCTGAACGTCAGATTGTAGCCAGCCAGCTGGAGAGATGTAAACTTGGATCTGAGACTGGAAGCATGAACAGCATTAGGTACTTAATTAGAATGGTTTTATTATTTTTGCATAATAAATTGAAATTGATAATTGATTGTATTGATCATCCCCTTGTGTATTAGAAGGTGTCTAATATAGCAGTAGAGCAAAATTATTTTTAAGTTACATTATGTGTGTTACCTGATAATGAATTTGAGCAAAATCTGATAGCAAAAACAGCACTGTGAAAACTGGGGAGGTGATGAAATAGCATGATATATAAATCTGCTAAATTTAGCTCCTTTAAAAAAAGAATGGGCAAAAGTCAGTGTGAGAAATAAATTCAGTGCTGTAGAATTCGAAAATGCAGAGTGCTAAAGGTCATTTGCTGCCATACAAACATTTTGTTCATTTTTCAGTTTGATCATTTTAATCAAGGAAATATTTACCTTAAAATATCTGTACCTTTAATTGTTTTGATTTTCCCCCCTGGTATTTTTGCTAGAGAATTGTCAACCTTAAAATGAGTATCGTGATTATAATTCTGCTACTTATTTGACTTTTAAAGATGTAACTTATCTAGAGAAATGCAGGTAGTCCTCGACTTACAACAGTTCATTTAATGACCGTTCAAAGTTACAACAGCATTGAAAAAAGTGACTTATGACTGTTTTTCACACTTACGACTATTGCAGCATCCCCAGGGTCACATGATCCATATTCAGACGCTTGGCAACTGATTCATATTTATGGCAGCTGCAGTGTCCCAGAGTCATGAGATCCACTTGTGCAACCTTCTGACAAGCAAACTCAATGGGGAAGCCAGTTTCACTTAAACAACCATGTTATTAACTTAACAACCTCAGTGATTCACTTAACAACTGTGGTAAGGTCATAAAACGGGGCAAAGCCACTTAACAAATGTCTCACTTAGCAACAAAAAATTTCGGCTCAATTGTGGTAGTAAGTCAAGGACTACCTGTATGCATAAACTAATGAATTTGTGTTGGTTTCTTAAACTGTCTTTTTTGTGCATGCACAGTTGGAAGTGTTTAGTTTAGCTAAGGTAACCCCATAAAATTAAGCAGAAATTGGCCTGGGAGTCTATCAAGAATGCCCATCACTGGCATTCAATATACATCTCAAAATAGGTAATGACAAATAACATCTGGATTGACTTCAAGAAAACTACATGCATGTAAACCCTAGAGGTCATCCTATAGGAGTCTACCCTTGTCTAGCCAAAGATAGAAAAATAAAATGATTGCATGAAGTAGTGTTGTAAAAAAAAGAAATAAAATAATAAAATATTAAAAAGTAGTTTGATCTAGTAGTTAAGGCATCAGCTTAGAAAGTGGGAGACCATGAGTTGAATGCCTTAGCCAAGAAAAGCCAACTGGGTGACTTCAGGCCAGTCCTGTATCTCAGCCCAACCCACTTCACAGGTTATTGTTATGGGGAAAATAGAAGATGGAAAGTTGTATTGGATATGTTCCCCTTTTGAGTTATTTGTTAAAATAATAAAGGTGAGATACAAATAAATAAATAAAAATAATATATTAATAAGGAGCTTTCAGGGAAGTAGTCCTTTACTGGGCTGTGGTAAATAACATTTGAAAATAATTTAGAAAGAGTTTTAAATTCCTAGTTGTTGAAATAAGATTATAGAAATTTGAAAGTTCTGAAAAATAAAGTGAAATAATTGCTACTAAGAAAGAGATTCAAAGATAAAATCACTTGCTTTTAATAAATTGTTAAATATATGTGTTGTGTTTTTGATTACATTAAAACATAGAGAGATTTATATTTTTTCAAATCTCTGCATCTTATCTCAAGATATATTCATATCCCCATTATCTCTAAAATAGATTTGGCAAAGCACACTCCTTGGGGCTTTCTTTAAAGATTATCTGGAAGCTACAGTTGCTATAAAATGCAGTAGCCCCTCCATTGCAAGAAGAGCATTTTGCTCTATGTGCGTTACTAGTGGGCTTTCAAGTACAATGCAAAATACCTATATATCTTGGTGCTTGGGATCTCCAGGACCATCTCTTTCTGGTAGAACCCACCTGCTACACATTCCAAATTAGAATAGTGATTATTCTACCTTGAGGTTTGGAGTCTTTGAGTTCATTGAAACAATAAAAAGGCTCAGTTTTCATTATAAATATTCTAAATCTGTAACTTAACTTATTTGATGCTGTATGTATGTTCGCTTGAAAATATAACTGAACAAATATCACCTGAACAGATTTCATTGTAAAGGATTTAATTCATATGTAAAGCTCAGGATCCAATATTTCATGGGTTTCTCTTATATTTATGTTCAACAAACAAAAGATGGGGTTTTTAAAGATCATGTTTAAGCAATGCATATGATCTGACTCAAATGTAATACTGTACTGCAGTGTTGAGTTTAATACATATTCTGTCCCACCCTCCCATACCCCATTGTTCTCTGGTATGGTTATTTTTTAATTCAATGATCTAAATACAAAGGATATTACATTGGGCTTGCCTGTGCTAGTAGATTTTGGATCCAAATGGATTGTCTGAAACCATTTCCCAGTGATGTTTGTCAGCTCTTAGTTTGCAATGTTTTGAAATGCTATCTTTTTCCCCCCTTACATGCAGAAGTTCCTAAGTACTGGTTTTCAGTGGCAGTGCCTATGTTATGGTGTAGCCCTCCCAAAGAAGCCTGGCTAGCCTCACAGATTTCATTTTCTGGAGTTTTGAAAACTGAATTATTCCATAGAGTTTATGATGAATGATAGGACACACTGGGTTATTTGATTTAGTTTACAATAGTACCCAGCTTATTCCATTCGTTCAGAGTTATGGTAGTACTGAAAAATGGACTTACAACTGGTCATTGAAATTGTAGCTGTTGCAATTGGTCTTCAAAGTTTTGGCCATCACAGCATCCCTTTGATAATGTGATCATGATTTGGGCACTCAGGTGCCTGGCTTGCAATTATGACATCACAATGAGTTGTGATGTGATTGCCATTTGCAATCTTCTCTGCCAGCTTCCCACAAGCAGAGTCAATGGCAAAGGCTGCAGGGAAGGCTGGGTGAGTTTCTCCTGCTGCTTTTTCTCCCAAGGAATCTGTTCCTGAATTCAAGATCCTACTGATCTCATACGACATAGCATCACCCACATTCCATATTGGGCATTTGTCTGAATTACTCTACTATAGTATCAATCAACCTGCCCAAAGCCTCCATCAGCCCTCCCATAATCTCCACCAGCCCAACCATGTCTACTGGCCCATCCACTTAAAAAGAAGTAAAAACCTTTCAGTCTCACAGCTGTAGGAGGAAGGAGAACTGATCAGCTAAAGATTTCTTCCCCAAACAACAAACTTTGACTAACAAGACAATGACTGTGTTCACCCATTTTATTAAATCATATGCTGTACCTGTATTAAATAAAACTTTGTTGGATAAATAAACCATGTTTTAAAAACCACACACCACATCAAAACCTCAATATTAGCTAGTTTCAGATATCATACTAAGCAATAATGTGGTACGTTTGAAAGAGGAAAATTCTCATTATTTGAAGATATAATCTGAATTTTGAAAGACATACAAATATGGCTTATATGAACTGGGAATTATTTTTTTAAATATATATTTTATTGTTTACATATAAATATACTGAATACAGTGTAATTGTCCTGGCATTCCATTTGCCATGAAACGAATGTAAAAACAAAATAATATATATCCAATTTAAAAAGTTGCTAGTGTTGTACAGTTATTTCTGATCATCATATTATAGAATGTCAACTTATCATTCTAATACCTACATTCTAATACATACATAGTATCTCTTTCCATGTCTACGTTACTTGATTCTTTCTTGTTCCAATTTCTACCTTGGGAATTATAGGTATTATTATTAGTATTATTAGTATTATTATTGAGATACTGATTATATGGTTACTTATGTTCCTTTTTATGCATTTGTGATTATTTAATAGCCATGCAATAAGGCAACATGTGACTAAGGTATTTCATAGCATATAGCATATTTTTAAAAGATTATAGTTCTCAACATGAATATTTGCTTTGGACAGAATATTGCCTCTAACATTCATGGATATTTTAAAATGCATTATTTGCAAGATAACTGATTTTTCTTTCTTTTAATGCCTACCACTTTATATTTTACAATATAATTTTATCCATTGTAAAATGGATAAATAATTAAGAAAATAAATATATTTCCATTCAACATGTCTAAAAGCTCTATTCTATCTCCTTTTATGGGCTACTATAAAAATGTACAATGCTACAAAAGAATGTGCAATAATAAGCAAACTTAATACAGGAAACGTCCACTCTAAAATCTGCAGTTTTCATAATATTCATTTTTAAAAGTTGCCTTTAATTATTTGATTGAATGGGATTTGAAGTTAGTTATCACAGAAAAGAATGGTGTTTTCAACCATGCAAAGGCAATGAGGGGAGATGGACCCAACCTTAGAATGTAGGATACTTTGATAAATGTTTCATAAATATTTCACTGCAGCACATATTATACTGGTGTAAAAGAACACATCCTTAATCTCATATAATAATTCTATTGCATCTTTCACAGCAGTTAACTATTCAGACTCAGATTAATTGCATAGTATCAAGCTGATTCAAACTGCTTTGTTTTATTGCAGACTTAAAATGGATCACAAGAGTATTGGGTTAAGTATCTCCTTTGACTGCCAGACTTATTTGACCGCTGAGTAGCTCTTTATCATTTTTTTAGTTTCTGTTAATGTTGTTCTTGCATTCTTAAAATTGGAAGCATGTGAAATTCACAGTGAGATTGTATCAGGCACTTGGGAGAAGATGGACTCAGTGTCATGTCTTACTCATTTGTATGCTGCTACAACCCTACGCATAAAGAAAATCAGTTACCATGGGATTTGGTATTGGAGACTCTGAATCAGAACAAAGACGCTATAAAGCAATTACAAAGAGCTCTACTGAATGGTTTCAAGAGAGACTTGGTAGTGATTTTCCAGTTGAGGAAGGCTTGGAAATCATATATTACTTTGTTACAAAAGAGAAAGAACTCAAAGTCATAATTTACTCATTTTAATGTCAAATGATTAGAAACGTGTATAAAAGAAAATTTACTGTAAACCCTAAACAACAATTTCGATATTAATGCACAAAACATGTTAATTATGATCAATTAAAAAACAAATCATTTTATACCTTGAGGCAAAGATATATAGCAGAATGATATTTAGTTTCCCAAAACATTAATACTTCATATAAATAGATCAGGAGTAACTATGAAGAATGATCTGTACAAATTTGAAGCACATGTGAGGGACAGAGCAGGGATAAAGTCAAAAGAAGTCTTTTTGCCGGAGAGAAGTGTGGATATAGACTTGAAATTCTAGTCACATTTATCCAAGTGTTTTTGTTTTTAATACAAAGAGGATCTGTTCCTTAGAAAACCTATAGGACTGTGCTGTACAGTTACTAAATAATTGCTATATAATTTCCTTCAGTTGTTGGTTTAGGAGATGGTAGGAAAACATTGAGGAGGCTAATGAAAAGTAAAATTACATTGCACTGAACTTTTATTTTATATTATGAATGATCAAAGTCAGTTTTAGACATTAATTCTCTCCTATAATTTCTGAAACATAAATTACCAAAGAGGGTGTCTTTTGCATTTATAGCTGTACATTTAATAAAGTAAGCAGCTGTACATTAATAAATGTAATAATACATTTAATAAAGGAGGATTACTTTCAGCTGCTAATATAAGGAAACTATGTTTTTCTCAAATATTATTTTGTTTTGTTTTATGAATAATGTTCTATCCTTTTTTCAGAAACGGAAAGTTCCCAATTTTCACCCTCATAGCAACCTTATTAAGTTGATTAGAATGAGAAATAATGAGGGTTTGCAAGGCCATCACATGAAAAATTGAGGACATTCGCTCATCTACTTCAGACAGCAGATTAAGCCACTTACTTTTCCTTCTTCCCACCCAGTTTGACAAATGCATATTAAGACAAAGATTTGTTCTGTGCCTGTGTTTTTGAGAGAGTTTCTGCGCATGTAGTTTCTGTGCACTTTTATGCTCTTAATTTTACTTCCCAACTATCATTCCCTTTAGATGATCAAGAGGACAAATGAAGCAAGCATTTATTCCAATACAGAAACAAACCAGCTGTGTTCTTTAACAATCCTGTGGTAGCTAAAACAAAATCAACTGTACTCTGTAATACTACTGATATTATTCAAGCAGAGTATCTGTAACTGCCTTTTAGCTAGTACAAAATCCTATTTAAATTCTTGTAAATTAAAATGCTATTGAAGATGAAGAAGAATTTATTTTTCAGATTATGAAAAATCATTTGGATGATGACCGTTGTAAAAAGCAATATTGGTCATCCTTTACTTATGATCAAAATTGCTCTTTGTTGTTAAGCAAAGGAGTCATTAAGCAGGATACCAGGTCTCCAATTTGCTTCACAACCACAATTGCAGCTCTTCCAGTTGCAGTTGTTAAGTTGAATAACAGAGTTGGAAGGGACCTTGGCAGTTTTCTAGTTCAACCCCCTGCTTAGGCAGGAAACCCTACACCACTTCAGACAAATGGTTATCCAACATCTTCTTAAAAA
>JANHFT010005703.1:21198-34833 GCA_032467955.1 Pseudoxenodon macrops | reverse complement strand
GGAGGCAAGTTGTTCCACTGATTAATTGTTCTAACTGTCAGGAAATTTCTCCTTAGCTCTAAATTGCTTCTCTCCTTGATTAGTTTCCATCCATTGCTTCTTGTCCTGTCTTGTGATCATGTGGGTTTTCAATACTCCAAAAATGTAAGTTATTTGTAATGAATGGAATTGAAGGTAATTCAATGAACAAAATAAAGGAATTGCTATGTTATCAAGTCACCATTATTTTATAATCTTCTTTACTTTCTTTGGCAATAATTTATCATTGAATGTTAAACATAATGTATGCTGAGTATCATGTCATGTCATAATGTATGATTTTGTCATGGAGCGAACACATATGTTTCACAACTTGACACAAATAACTAGAAAGGATACCTAGAATAATAGAGGGAGGGGTGAAAATTACATTGCTGTAAATCCTTTTTGTCCAGAATGTCTGGCAATATTTTGTTGACTTTGTAAACAAAGTCATTGTAAAACCAATAATGGGTAATTATAACAGTCACGATTTAATGACATAATGATATATTTTCTGCTATTGCACCTTAAGAGTTTTAGCTGAATAAGAATGGATATATGCTTGAAAATACTTCTCTGTCTCTGTCTCTCTGTGTAAAATACACAAATTCATACAGTATATGTAAAAAGTATTATTATTTACAGAATTTGCTAGAGAAGAAAAGATGTTACCATCTATGCTTCCATATAAGACCATCTGTGAATAAGCCAACTCTCAATTTTTTAACCAATGTACTGTGAAAAATGTGTCACCAGCAGATAAACTGAACCTCAAAATGTTTGCAGGGTTCAATTTTCACAATTGGTTTAAATAGGTTAATCCACAGATTATCCATGTTTCATACTATTTTGGTTAAAAATGTGTGAGTCAGCTCATCTGTGGATGGACATATCTGCAGATAAATATGGGATGTACAGATACTTTAAAAACTACTTTTTAATTGAATATATTTGCGTATATACCCATCCATATATAGCTACCAGTAATCCAATTTTGGATGCATTTTGGCCTTTTAAAACACTTGTCTCTTTCGCGAGTATATATAGTATCCTTCCTTGTATTCAATTATCCTGTATGTTGTAGGTCAGAGTTCCCCAACGTTTCAGGCATCACAGACCGGCAAGTGGGGGGAGAGGGGATGGTTCTGCCTGAGTGACTGGCAAGCATGCATGTGCACCTCCATTTATATGAGCGGTGTGCATGCGTGCTTGCTACTCACTTAAATTGAGCATGCATGCTTGCTGGCCATTTTCATGGCCCACTAGTGGGTCACAGCCTGTTGTACATGACTCCTGCTTTTTCTTCTGGAAGCTATTGGGTCTTTGGCTAACTTAAGATGTTTCGGGGGGCTTTAGTTGGTTTCTGTTCTACGGGGATGCCATGTGGTTGGATTAGTTAAAATGTTGATTATTTCTGAGATGTTTTTGATCTATGGTATATTATTTTCATAGCTTATGTTGTTGGTTATGCTATAGTGGAAGATGGGTTGTTACTATGGTAGTGGAACACTTGGTTAGTGTGGGTGGGTTTTCAATGGACTTGTGTTTATGATTTTCTGCCATTTCCTCTGCTGATGAGGATATCCAGAAGGGGTAGTATGTTGTTGTTTTCTTCTTTCCTTATGAATTTTATTCCGTTGAAGATGTTGATTATTGCAGGTGTCTAATTGTTCCATTTTTATCATGACAAATGTACCAGTACCAGACATGAAGTAAATGTAAACACTCATTTAAATTATCTCTTTCCTGGTAGTAGCTTTCTTGCTCTGGTTAATATTCAGAGATTAGTGCTTCACAATCTTAGGGAAGATTGGTAATATTGAAATTAGGTGTTTTAATTTACTTCACCCAAGTATTGCTAAAATAATTAAATCAATCCTTTTAAATTGGCTTTTTATGGATGAAGTTGTTAAATATACAGTCACAGATAATCTGCATTCTTTAAAAAATTGTATCCGGTCTGTTCATATCTATTTAACTATTCATCAGGTTTAGGCTCAACTTGATTAATAGGAAGTAAAATATGAAACAGTACCTGGAAGTTAATTGCTACAGGATTTGACAAATATTAGTGTGCAAATTAATTCATGAAATCCTTCAGAAAAATACTTATTGTAAGCTACTGGTGAAAACAATAGAAATATTGGAAGAAGTCATAGGATATCTACTCATAACAATACACAGTTGATAATTAATAGTTGTTTTGTGTTGAAATATTTCTTATATATGTACTATTACTAAAATGTTTTAAAATAGGATGATATTCTCCATATGATTATATGTAATGATAGTCTGTGTTCTGCTACTTTGAGAAAAGAGTTCCCATAGTCTAGTTTTACAGAAATATTTATATCTAGTATATCTTATCTATAAATCGTATTATTGCTCATAAGATTAAATAGTGCAACAGTTACTGTGGTGTACCTGACTTGAGATTTGAGTTCTATTGTTCTGAACCTATTCAATTAAATAGGATTAGTCCTATGGTAGCAAATCTTTTTTGGATCATATGTTAATGTGTATTTATTGTGAAGATTTATGTATTTCCTTTTGATAAACTGTAAATAAGCTTATAGTAGTTTTTCATTATAATCCACAAAATTATCCATCTCCTTTTTCATCTGGTCAGAATAACCTTAACAAGATCTATTTTTTCCAGCTCCACCATTCCCTTTTGCCCAAAACAGCTCACATTTGCCATCTTTACCACTGATGTTTGCCCAACACAACTCACCTCTTCCAGGTCTCCTGCTGTCATTTGTCTAATGGAAATGACGGCGTAGTTGCTGTGGTAGCTGTAACATACATAGCAGTTAGACGTTCTGTTGTAATTTCAACTGGTTGCTTAATGGTTGCTTGTAAGTCAAGGACTACTTCTATTTGGTTTTTTTTTTTCCTTATTAAAAATGAATTTTAATTGATCATTAATTGTATTACAAAAAGCTGTATTCTAAAATGTATATTTGAATAACCTTATCACATATCTTGTAAGAAATATGCTAGGTTTTCTTTAATTTATCTTCCTTAATTTGTACTATCTTCCTTATTATTTTTAAAAAATCTTTACTAAGCAAGATGAGTTGCTGAATATTCACCAAAAAAAGATTGGTTAATTAATATAAAAAGATAGGTAGCCATTTCACTGATTATGTTTATAGTGCGATTTCCTACATATCATTATTGAACTACAGCAGGAAGATACTTGCATTTGAAATTCTCTTTTGATCCATTGCTTCCTCATGGAATACTTGTAAATGGCAGTGAAGCATTGTACAGAATGTAGTCATTGTAGTTTATTTCAGTGTTTGTGCATTGAAAGTTCTGTACAATATCAAGACAATACAGTATGTTCCAGAAAAATATACACAATGCGTCAAATATGTGTAAAATATTTACTGATTAGAAATTTCCTTGATGGCCTTTTACCTTGCTTTAAAAAAATTGAGACTTTGGAACAAAATTAAAAGTTGTGTATGTCTATATTATTTCTTCCTCTCCTCCCCATGTGCCCCACCTCCACATGTGTCCCCTTGCATGTGTCCATGCATGCATGCACACCCCATACATGCCCCACATGCATGTGTGGCAGAGACCTAAAGACCAGCTGGCTGGCGGGAGGCACACGCGCATGCGCGGCAGAGCTGAACTGGGGTGACAGCTCACATACCCACAGAGAGGGTGCTGCATGTCATCTCTGGCACACGTGCCATAGGTTCGCCATCATGGCTGTATAGTTTTTTTTATAGTGAGAAACAATCTCACTTCTGTCTTTCTGACCAATTTACATTGTGTTTAATCAGTAATAGCATTGATGTGATCTTTCTTTTATCCTTTGTTTTATTTTCTTTATTTGAAGAAAAAAGTCTCTGCTATATATTAATTTAATTTCTAAGGCCTTAACTTTAGCTGTGGCATTATGATTGATATTGTGTAATGTGGTGAAGTATATACTGGTAGATTGGTCAGTTATAAATGTTGTTTGGTTTTAGTTCATACAGTAATTATTTTGGGGGGAAATCTTGGGCTTGTCTAGCATCTACTGATCCTGTTGTGGCATTTGATGTTTTCAGATGAAAGATGGCAGCTTGTTACTAACAGTATGCTCTCAAATGAAGGTTGGAAGATATATAATCCTATTCAGCATTCATTCATAGCTCATTTAATGCTGTATTTGTGCCAAGTGAGGTTAAGGAGCAACACAGTGATATGCAAAAAGATATAAAAGCAATCATTGTTGATAATGTTGCAGATAAAGATGAATAGTGTGACAAATAATGAGGAGGTGGCAATTTGCCTGAAATGATTACATAGAAATCTGGGCCCTTTGGGAAACAAGACATTTAATACAGAAAATGGTTTATGGACAAGAACATAGCAATACCTGCAACTTTCTTGCTGGAAAGGTTGCAGTGCAGAGAGAAGAGATAATGTTATTAATGGCCAGTGCATCTGAAAAATAGTTATGATGCCAAACATTGAGAAATATTGAATATGTTGCTCTAGTACAGTAATATTTTATAACCATTTTGAATGTATCATGCAAAATTCTATTAAATGTTTTATTTACTACAGTATGTTTTTCCTGCCCAGTGACCCCTATTTTAACAAAGAGGTTCCAATTAATAGCTATTAAAATATGTAAGACCACAGATGGAGTTTTGAAACTGGCTTCTTAAAGAAAGTACACAATATTCTTTTAACATTAACATAGGGGTGCACTACTTTTAGGAGTGGCATATCCTCTGAAATCAGAAGCAGGAACAAGAAACATGGAGGTGAAACTCAGACTAAGTTAAATCAATTAAATACATTTCTGTATAAGAATTCTGGGTTAGTTTGAAACCCATCTTTTCCAGTGGTGAAATACAATTTTTTTTTACTACCGGTTCTGTGGGCGTGGTGTGGTGTGGTTTGATGGGTGAGGTTTGGTGGGCGTGACAGGGGAAGGATACTGCAAAATGTTCATTCCCACCCCACTACAGAGGAAGGATATTGCAAAATCTCCATTCCCAGCCCACTCTGGGGCCAGCCAGAGATGGTATTTGCCAGTTCTCCGAACTACATAAAATTTCCACTACCAGTTCTCCAGAACCTGTCAGAACCTGCTGGATTTCACCCCTGATCTTTTCCCATGACACTGGACAACTATGAATTATTTTTTAAATTTCCAACTCAGCTACCATCTAGCAGTGGTGCTATAGTGGGGTGGTGGTATTTACTTTGAGTTTTTCAGACGTAGTTTCCTATCATGTTTCATTCATGCTTCCATTCCTGAGCTTCAAGTCGATAGGAAAAAATGCTAGGGCTTTATAGTTCTCTCTCAGTAGACCAGAGTAGGGTTGATACTGACAAGTATTTGTCAATTTCCTCTATTTATCTTGGAGTTCTTCCAAAATGGCATGCTGAGCAGTTGTCTGATTTTTTTTCTTCCTGCCCACAAACAGATTTTGTCACGAAAACTGGTTCTTCTCCATAGAGGTGGAGCCAGGAATGGGTTAACCCCGTCTTGCTAGCCAATAGGACTTAGTGTGGTCTTTTATTAATTTGCCTCCTTGCTCTCCTTACTGCTTTTTTGACTCAGTCTGGCTGGGACAAGACATGTAGTTAAGAGCTAATCCATTCCTAGCTAACATAGTTCAATATTTTCTAATTTAATTTGCTTCGGTTCGTCTACATTATTTTGAATTTGGTGTGAAATGCGAGATAACCTGATTCCACCAGGAACCCTTTCTATCGGTCCAGGAGACTGCTGGCTGGCACTCCTGACAGGGCCCGCACACAAGCTTTGCTCCGCAATGCTTACCCTTGCAGCAGTTTGAGGTCACTCCATCAGCATAGCCATCTTGCAGGGAGAGCGCTCACAAACAAGTTCCGTGGCGCTAAGTTCTTTTCCGATCGGCTGCAGAGATTGAGAAAAGCTGCGCTCACGAGGGAATCTCCACGGCACTAGCGAGAGTGGCAGTCAGGGTTCTGCCCGCCATTTTGTTTGCCCTCACCACATGGCTTATTGAGGAAGAGGTCTTTGCAATGCTTACAAGGACTTTCAGTGGCTCGGCATAGGACGTCAGGTATCCCAATTGCCATATAGTGCCTTTTCCTCCCTCTAACTTTGACTGCCTATTCTGAGACTATTTCGCCAGTAGAGCAAACTTATCTGTTTATTGTCAGCAAGGATTCTTACAATGGCTTCTTCCGACAGGGACTCCCACTCGGCTTCAGGCTTCGATCCCCAATCAGAGGGGGAAATCCCTAGGGCCAAGATCTCAAAAAAGGGCTCATCTGGCAAGGCCCATTCGGGCAGGCAATCCATTAAGGCCTCCAAGGCAGCTGAGCTCGAGGCCCAAAAGCACCACAAGGCAATTGAACAGGCCATTGCCAAGGTCTCCAGAGAGACATCCAAATGGGACGGGTGCCAAGGATTCAAATCCAGGGGTTTGCCACCCCCATTCCTTTCAACAGCACCCACTACCTACCATTATGGAGGAGCACCCTGACCCTTCCTTGTCCCCTGATGTTTCCATGGAGCAGGCACCTGGGCCTGTGACCACCAATCCCCTGCTGTTTGGTTCATTACCGTAACCTGAGGATTCAGGCTCCTTGGACAATAGGGAATTTCTATTTGAACCTTCTCAGGCCCAGAATGTTTTTGACATGGCCTGGCAGCACTCATCCAGAATTGGACCTTCCCAGCCTGAGGTCACGTTCACCAGCAATGGCAGGCTGACGCCAAGAACAAATGGCAGCTAGCTTCCACTTACATGGAAGGGAAATTATTTGGGGATTCGCTTGACCCTCTTTTAATTGAAACCAAGGACAAGCGCAAGATCCTTCCCAGCCTGTCCAAGAGATCCAATTTCCGCCCTGCCCCATATTCCCGGAATCTGTCCTTTCACAGTTCAGAAGGCAGGTTCGGATACCCTCGTTCCCAATGCCCCTTCACTCCCAGACAGGGTTTTCAGGACAGGCAGGGCAGAAAGGGACAGCGGGCCCCTTCCAAATGGCCCTTCTGGGGTGGGAGAGGTCGCCCCTTTTGATGCTATAAATGACTACCCCCACAACCCCCCCATAGGGGGTCACCTGGCATTCTTCGACAGCCAGTGGAACACCACTACGTTGGGCAGGTGGGTCAGGGATATGGTTCAGTTCGACCTATCCCTGGAATTCCTCTCCAGCTCCCTGAATTTTTTCATTCACTGCCCGATCTCCAGGGACCAGTCCAAATGACTCATGAATTTGGCAATAAAACACCTAGTTGACATTCATGCAGTTCAATTAGTCCCAGAGGAACATCAGGGATGAGGCTTCTACTGTTCCTGGTTCGGAAAGTCTCGGGGGGATGGAGGGCAATCCTGGACCTCAAGTCCCTGAACCACCACATTGTTTACCGGCGGTTCAAAATGCAGTCCCTCCTGACCATTCTGGACATCGTGAGGAAGGGCGACTTCCTCACATCCCAGGACCTGACCAACATTTATCTTAATGTTCCAATCCTTGCCCACAGGCAATACCTCCACTTCCATTACGCAGGGAAGCATTACCAGTATCAGGCACTCCCATTCGGCCTTTCCTCGGCTCCCAGAGTCTTTACGAAGATAATGTCAGCTGTGGGCTCACCTCCAAACTCTGCCGATTCGGGTCAGATTTATTTGGACGATGTCCTGATCTTATCCAACTCGGCTCACCAGTCCAAGGCAGACCTGTCCACTACTCTTCAGACGCTCCAGAACCACAGGTTCTTGATCAATTTGGCCAAGAGCCACCTCAACCCTACTACTTGATTGCTCCATCTGGGAGTTATCATCGACACCGTAGAGTCAAAGGACTACCTGTCACAGGACCATCAGGACAGCCTCAGAGACCTGGCTCTTCATATCATAACTCAGGGGTTCAGTTCCCTCCTGCAACTCTCCCAACTTCTGGGCAAGATGGTGTCTTGTTTCTCCATCACTCCGTGGGCACGGCTACACTGCAGACCCCTTCACTGGTTCCTCCTCCCATTTCAGAGGTCACTCCACGCATGTTCCTTGACAAAGGAAGGTTCTCCCAGAGGTGATTCGCTCCCTTGAGTGGTGAACTTCCCCGTCAATTGCCAGGGGCAGCGAATTCAGGGAACTGAGGTGGCTAATCTTGACAACAGATGCCAGCCTCTTTGGCTGGAGGGCCCATCTTCAATCAGGTGTGGCACAAGGACAGTGGTCTCAGGAGGAACGGACACACAACATAAACTGGCTAGAGCTCAGGGCAATTCATCTGGCCCTCATGTCATTCGAGAGAGAGGTGTCAGGGCAGGACATTCTAGTCCTGAGGGACAATGTGGCACCCAAGGCCCATGTAAATCACCTAGGGGGGACTCAATCCAAGGCTCTTATGCAAGAGGCCGAGCAGCTAGGCCTCTGGGCGGAGTCTCACCTGCATTCCATCCGGGCCCTCCACATCTCGGGGACAACAAACGCCAGGGCTGACTGGCTCAGTTGCTCTTCAATAGACCAGGCGGAGTGGCAGCTCGACCTCTCCCTGTTTCAAGAGATGGTGGAATGGTTCGGCAGACCATTGGTGGACCTCTTTGCCTCCCAGCACAATCACCAGCTCCTGAGATATTTCTCCAGGTTCGCAACACCGGGGGCGGAAGCAGTGGATGCTCTTTGCTGCCCGTGGCCATCTGGGCTGCTTTACGCATTCCCTCCCCTGCCCCTGATTACGAGGGTTATCAGGAAGATGATAGAGGAGAGGGACGAACTTCTTCTCCTAGCTCCACACTGGCCCAGACGGTCCTGGTTCATGGACCTCATGAATTTGTCCGTGGATCAGCCCTGGCAGATTCCCCAGACCAGAATTTCCCTCAGGCAGGGAGCCATAACACATCCAGGCTCCCACTGACCACTTGGCGCTTGAGCGGAGCCTTCTGAAGGAGGTCAATTTTCCAGCCAGCGTCATTGGGACCGGACCCTTCAAGCATCACGTAGGCCATCCACTAACTGTATTTATGATGCCACGTGGAGGGCTTTCTGCACTTGGTGCTCCAACTAATGGGTTTCTCCCACTGATGCCTCCATCCTTAACATTCTAGTCTTCCTACAAGAGGACTTAGAACGGGGCTTGTCCCCTAACACCCTTAGATGTCAGGTGGCAGCTTTGTCCACGGTCTTCTCGAGGGACAACTCGCAGCCCATTTCTCCGCATTCTAGGATGAAGCAGTTCCTGAAGGGCACCACCAACTTGCGCCCTCCTGTAGTCCATAGGTTCCCCACCTGGGACCTGCCCAGGGTATTGGACTCACTCACTAGAGAACCTTTTGAGCCTTTCCAGAGAGTTAGTCTTCAATTTCTATCCCTTAAGGTGGCCTTTCTGGTGGCCATCACCTCGGCCAGATGCATCTCCGAATTGGCTGCTCTGTCTGTGAGGGAGGACCTCTGTATTTTCCACACAGACAGGGTAATGTTGCGCCTTGACCCTTCATTCATACCAAAAATTAATTCATGGTACCACAGGGCACAGGAGCTCGTGCTACCTAACTTCTGCCCAGCTCCTTCTCACCGATTAGAGCATTCCTGGCATATGCTGGATGTATGAAGGGCCCTCCGCATCTATGTCAGGCGAACAGCCCCCTTTAGGAGATCGGAGTCTCTCTTTGTCTTCTTTCATCCTGGCAAACTTGGATAGAGAGTTTCTTCAGCGACCATAGGACGTTGGCTCAGGGCCTGCATTTCTCGAGCATACCAGTGCCAGGCTTTGCCTGTTCCTAGACATATCACCACCCACTCAACCAGAAGCGTGGCCACTTCTGCGGCTTGGGCCACGCAGGCCTCCTTCACCGTCTGCATTTATTCATCATTATAAGATTGACGCTTACGCCTTGGCTGAGGCTGCCTTTGGCAGGTGCGTACTTCAGAGAGTCCATTGTAGCCAGGGACCCTCGTGCCCCCCCAATAGGATAGCCGCTTTAGTATGTCCCATTCCTGGCTGCTGGGTCCACATCTATGGAGAAGGGGTGTTGATCCTACCTGATACACTCCTTCTTGTGGAGGTGGAGACAGCAGCCAGTCCCTCCCTTTTTTTGTTTGGTCCGGCCTCATGTCCTGGGAGTAGGGGGTGTTGTACTAACTTCCATTTCAGCTCTGCACGTCAGTCTACATCAACTCCTTCGTCAAAAAGTGGGAAGGAGAGCAAGGAGGCGAATGAATAAAAGAGCAGACTCTCCTATTGGCTAGCAAGACTGAGTTAACCCATTCCTGGCTGCTGTCTCCACCTCCACGAGAAGTAGCGTATCAGGTAGGACCAACACCCCTTTGGTGGCGCCCTCCCCAGATTCAAATGGGAACAACTAGGAATGCCCCAAAACAACCCTTGTATGGCCATGAACCTACCTGGGAAGAGGAATCCGATGGTTGCAATTTTTGATATGAGCTGCCACAGGATAAAATCTCCATCTTTTCCTTTCAGCTGTTTGTTCTTTTTAAGTGCACCTTGGTTTTTTAATTGCATTTTTTGAAGTTTCTTTTTTCACTTTGATTCTTATCTTTAACAGTTAATCGATTGGTTGGATGCTGATTTATTTTAACCCCTTGCTGGATTTTAATGTGATTTCAGACTGAATTACTTTTGCTTTTCCTGTATGGAAGTTTATGCTAATTTCTTGGGTAGTGAAAGTGGTCAGATTTACATTTACATTAGATTTTTGCTATAAGGATTTTGTAAGCTATTAATTTTTAAAAGCTTTTATTTCTTTTAACTTTTGATGGGAATCACTTTTTCTATTCATTTTTTATTGTTGGAAATAATATCTCAATTCTTTCTGCAGTTATTTTGTTATGGTATATCTTCTTCCCCTGTCCTTAAGAGGAACTGTTTATGTCTGGATGCAACAGCCCAGCTACAAGAGAGTTTTAGACTATATTAAAACTGTAAATAATACATCAATTTAATGATAAAACCCTTTGAGAAGCCTTTGAAAAAATGCTTTCTAACCTATAAGCGTAAATTGAAAGATAAAAAGATTTGATAAAATAACAGTGGTTTTAAATCAACCCAAAAATGACACTCATATTTAAGCAACATCAATTAAATCAGACTTGCAATCAGATGGATTGGATTTTAATTCTTTTCTGGCAGATTTGAAGGAGAAGGAAATGTTTGAAAACTGAAAGCTTGTTGAAGAAGGCTGAAAGGAGCAAGAATTCTAAAGACTGAGAAATAACAGAATCAATGAGTGATGGACTGGACTTTCTTAAGAAGATTTATGGAGATTGGGGAATTGACTTACGATATCTAATCACAAAACAATTATCAAGATAAGTCATTCCAAATTGTAGGAGGATTCTTCTGCGGAGATATTCACAATAGATATTTACAATCTTGTGGAATGAGATGCAGTTAGTTGCTGGGGAAGATCCCAGTTAAAATTTTAAGGAAAAACTTATCATTAAGAATCAATTGAAGATATTTGATCCTGCACAGACCAGAAATAATGATTCTGGTGGTTTATGTTAATCAGAAGCTGTTGTGGAGTTTCTATTAGTTAAATATAATAAATTGTTAGCAAAAGACTTTGAAGTTTAATTTTGTTGTTGGTTTTGCTTGTTAATTATTTTTTTTATAAAATACATAGATGTCAGGTCAAATTGAATGGGTAAATAGAGTTATAGTAGTTCATAATTTATGGGCCTGTTTTGCAAGGGGGGAACTATTATTCTTGAAATACATTTATCAGTATTCAACTAGGGCAGACAGTCTATGTGTATATATTTTATGTACTTTTTAATGTTTAGTTTTTTGTATTTTTGGAGTTTATATTTTAACATGAATAAAATAAAAAAATTAATAAAAATATTCCTCTATTTTCAGTAGAAGACCAGCAAGCTTATAAACTATTGTGCTACTGATTTTTTATTGTTGCTCTATGGTTTCTTCCCCTTTTGCATGGCATAAGGATGTGGGACTTTAAGCAGGCAAAGGAACAACTTTGTTCTTAGTTCTTAGCTTTTGCTCAGAGCTACCAATTACAAAACACAGCCAGCTTGTGCTATAAATTCAAAGTGTTTATTATGGTCATAAATTTGTTCTAAAGTAACAAACTCTGGAAACTCAAAGCTGTCTGTATTGGACAGACATAGTATTTCATTTATGCAAAAGAGTTGAGAAAGACAATTCTAAGTTCAGGAAGATCCGAGAATAGCCAATTTGCAGTTCAAGGCAATCCAACATAGCATACAAGAAGAGTGAGGTAGTAAATTATAACATTGTTTCCTACAAAGAATCAGCCAGAAAAAGTTTCTTCTGTATACCTTGATTGAGAGAATCTCACTTCTTTCTCAGCTTGACTTCCTCTTCTTAATTTGCAGTGTGCTGTTGGCTTTGGATCGTTGTCATGCTGTGGGTCAGCTCATGCTGTGGGTCAGCTGATTCAGGTGTGCTCTCTTCCCCCTATTGCTGGGATGCAGACAGAAACTCAATCTAGCCATGCTCTTCAGATTCAAATCTGAAGACTCAGACTGATAGTAGTTTTTCAAGTCTGCAAAAGTGAAGCCCATAACAATCCACCTTCAGTCTGATCCTTGAAGATTAAATATTTTAATTCAATATCAGCTTTGACAAAGCCTTCTGGAATTGCCTAAGATTTCCAAGGAATAAGGGTCAAACTAGGATATCCAGTTGTGCACCTGTACTCCAGAACCTCAAGTGAAATGGCAGGAATCCAGCCATATCTATATCTACTGTACATGCATAGAGACAGACTAAGCATCACATCCATAGAAAGTTTTGCCCACACTAGAGAGGATCTGAACGCAGGCTGTGCAGAGAGGCCCAGAGACAGTCCAACACATAGTGGCAGGGTATAAGATGCAGACAGGAATAACATATACTAAACCAAGTAGTTTGCATACAGAAATATATATTCTATATGTGGCTACACCCTCCCAAGTCCAGGTGGGAGAATACACAGAAGATTGTGGAGAATAAGGGCTAAGATTCTGTTAGACTTCCAGATCCACATGGACAGGCACGTACTGGCTAATCAACCAAACGTTGTGATAGTAGTTAAAGGCCAGAAGATCGCAGTCATGATAGATATAGTGGCGCCAAATGACAGCAACATTTGGAAGAAGAAGTATGAGAAGCTGGAGAAATATCAAAGCCTGAAGAAGGGACTATAGAGTGCAATGCTAGGAGCAGCTAAGATATTGCACAGAACCTTCAAACTCTCTGGCCTCTAGTAAAGGAACTGAGATAGATCCAAATACATACCACCCTTATGTGTGTATGTACGTACACATTAATCAGTTGTTCATCTTGCAAAACCAACAATAGATGGCAGATAGATTGTCATTTGAACAGAGGCATGGGGAAGTTTTAAAAACTCCATCAGAACAGGCCACTAAAGTAGGTTCCTCCAATGTACACACATATAGACGCATTTGATAAATTAGATTTTATGTATGGTTTTATATTTCAATTTATTCTGAAATTTCCTCAGAACAAAGTAGGTGTTTTATGGGTGCTGTTCACATTTTGCATTACTAAAGGCTAACCCATGAGTAGGTTAATTGGAATTGTTTGGAATAAATATAAAATTCTGGGTAATATATTCATCTTCACTATAGCTATTCTTCCCATCAT